>JAMQCK010000270.1:0-32336 GCA_024196135.1 Pleurotus ostreatus/Saccharomyces cerevisiae fusant | reverse complement strand
TCCTCTGCGCGGGAGCACACTCTAAACATTCTGTCTTTCAGAAATGAGGTAGGTGTCAGACTGCGTCACCCTATAAATCTGTTGCAGCCTCCTTGTCTGGTCCTGCTCTCTCGCCCCTCTTCTTCCTCCGCCCCTATAGGCCTTGCTCCCTCCATCGCTGTTCACGACCAGCAAGATGAAAACGCGGACGAACCGAGATGACACGATCGACGATGGGACGCGCACCGGTTTTTTTGGTGATATCGGGAACGACTTGATCGCCATGATGGTGCGCCCCTTGTCCTCCCCTTTGTTCGACATGCGCTGACCCCGATCACAGGGAGAGTTCTTTGGGACTGTAAGCGCGCGCGCTCCGGGGAGGCCTTTACTGACGTCGAAGCTTTGAAGATTTTATTCCTTCTGTTCAGCTTGGGCGTGAGCACATCATCCCTACCATTGTATACCCATGCTGACACTTCGCAGGCCGTCCAAACAGTGACCACCAACCTAATGCAGAATGGCTCGTCGACCGGAACGGGCGGCGCGACTGCAGGCTCCGACGCCGAGCGCCTCTTCGCCTTCTACTACATCTCCGCCGCCTTCGGAATCTCCCTCACCGCGACCGCGACCATCTTCTACCGCTTCACAGGCTCGATCTTCAACCCTAACGTCGCACTCGCCCTCTGTCTTGTCGGCGCGATCAAGCCTTTGCGATTTATTCGTGCGTGTTACCTCCCCTCATCTTCCTCCTCATGCCAAAAAGACTCACAACTATCACAGTCGTCGCCCTCGCCGAAATGGTCGGCGCCATCGTCGCCGCCGCCATCCTCGACGGCCTCACCCCCGGACCCCTCGCCGCCGGCGTCACCCTCGGCGCGGGCACGAACCGCACGCAAGGCCTCTTCATCGAGATGTTCTGCACGGCCGCGCTCGTGCTCAACATCCTGATGCTCGCCGCGGAGAAGCACCGCTTCACGCCGTTCGCGCCTCTGGGCTTTGGGTTTACGCTCTTCAGCGTGATGCTGTTCTCGGTGCAGTTTACGGGGGGTGCGATTAAGTGAGTGGTGGATTGTAATGGGAGGGAGGCTAGCGCTGATTGTGGATTTTACTGCAGCACCGCGCGCGCTTTCGGTCCGGCGTGTATTGAGGGATTCCACAACTATCACTGGATTTACTGTACGTGCTATTTCAGTGGGCCATTTCCTCTTGAGAAGTGACTGAATGCCACTTCCAGGGCTTGGCCCCACGCTCGGCTCCCTGCTCGCGACCGCCGTCTACGTCGGATTGAAGAGCGTCCACTACTGGCGCATCACGCCCGGCCAGGACTCTATGGACCCGCGCGACGCGCCGATGCAGCAGGTCGTCTAGAAACATAGAGGTCATTTTGACACGGCTCCGAGTCTATTTTATCTGTTGAGACGGGCGAGACGGGCGTTCCAACCCGCTGTCTTGACAGAGTCATTCCAGATAAGTTACGCTCGCACGTTCGTCACGATATCATGGTCGGACTTTCACCTCGCCTCGCATTATTGCTTTCCGTCTCGTATACAATCCATGTACAGTAGCCGCCATACACGCACTGTAAGATAGATCACTTTCCTGGATCCCAAATCGATCGACTTCTAACTTCTCTCTACAGCGAACTAAGGATGTGACTGGGACACATGTAAAAATGGTTTGTACTGTCTGTCCTGCGTAAGTCGTCGTATCGAGAAAACAGTGATGACGCGAACATACGCCCATACAAGAGATCACAACTTTCCGGAATAACCCGTTATATAGTTCCTCCCGCGCACCTCCACCTCGTCAACCACCTGGCACATTTGGCCCTCGATCTCGTAAGTCCACCCAAAGTCGAAGTCCGACATGCCCATCAACACCGCGTCCAGAAGGAATCGCTTCAGAGGCGTCCCATCGCGCGCCGCGCCTCCGCCATCGTGACCAGCGTGCTCGCCTTGAAACCCTGCGGCTCCTCGCCGAACTCCAGGTTCTCCAGGAATGGGAGGAGGCGGGGCGTCCCATCGGTATGCGCGATGCAGAGCGAGCCGATGAAGGCTTTTGTCAAGGGCGCGTCGTTGTCCGCGCGGATACCGAGGGTAGTCAGGCCTTGCAATGCGGGACCGTACAAAGCATCCAAGATGCCCCGCGGTGCGTATATGAGGAACAGGCAGCGGAGATGGCACGAGGAGCGCGCGAGAAGCGAGGTGAATCCTGAGACAGAAAGGTGGTCCCAGTCGGAATTGATTCTGGGGCTGAATAATAGGCTGAGCTCCTCCAAGGCGGGGGTAGTGATGCTATGAAGGATCGCGGTGTCGGCTGAGAATCTGATGTGTATGGAGAGTTTCTGTAGGCGCGGGAGAACAACTGACGACGTGGGCGGATGTACCTCCAGCTCGGCACGCTGCGAGCTGTCCTGGTAGGACCATGCGACGAGGTTGGGGCAGCGCTGGAGGTACGCCAGAGCGTATTCGCACGGCAGAAGCGTGTCCAGCTCCTCGATCTGCTCCCATGGCAGATCCAGAGTCCCCGTCATGCGCTCAAGATGGTGTAGGGCGCCGTGCATGGTGACGCTTCGCAAGCTTGTCAAGCCTGTGAGGATGCCTATCGTATTGCATGCTGCGAGAACGCCTACATTTCCATCTAGCTTGCGCAAACGGGACAGTTGCCTGCCTTCCAGCTTCCTGAGCATCTCGCGCTGGTCATCGGACACTCGACCGTAAGATGGAACGAATCTGATGTCGGTCCAGCGGTGCTCATGCTCAAGTAAAAGCTCCAATGGTCTCGTGCGCTTGTTACTGCGACCTCTCAAGGTATTGAGGTCATATCTAACGCAGTGCTGCAGTGGGAGGTCGCCGGAGTAGTCGAGGAACGCGCGGAGTCGCGTGAGGATGACCCTCGTTTCAACTCCGTGTATGTAGGGAATTTCGAAGGCGTTCCACAGCGAGTGCATGCCGAGCATAGTATCTGAGCGAAGTAGTCAGAAAAATCTCGCATAAAACCCTTCTTATCCTGTAGGAGGCAGATGACTGGAAAGGGCCGTAGGGCAGCTTACCTCTCCAGACTTTGCACACGGCACTCAACCTGAGCGGAGGGCATCGCTTCTGCGAGATATCCACGACTCCATCACCGCAGTACATCTTGAAGATGATGGAGAGGATCTCTAGAGGGAGCTTGCGAAGCGGCGCGAGGCATGCTTGCTGGACTTTCCGCCGCTCCTTCAGCTCTCGCTCCCCGTCGCGAAGTTGGGCAACCAGGGCCATAAGGTCCTTCACTTTCGCTCCAAGCTCCTCGAGGCATTCATCGGTTTGCGCAATAGTCTGGCCTATGCGCTCTTTTTCTGCGCGCGACAGAAAACGCCCGGTGCGCAGTATAGTGTTTTCCGAACCCGGCGGGGGCAAGTCGAGTTCAATATGGCATGCGTTGTCGCACGCACTGCACAGCAGAAATTCACGACGATATCGTGAAAGGAGCGTCTCAAGCATGCCAGAGGTCGTCTCGGGCGCCAACGAGATGAGCGAAAGAAGAAAGCTGGCAGCAGCGAAAAAAAGCCAGCCGGCATTGGCCGAACGCCGCTTGAAATTCCCACCCTCCATCGTCGGTTAATAGACGACAGCCATGAGAAGGGACTCAAAGGACATCGAGGCAAAACATGAATGTTGCCATTAGCGATATCGGCGGCCTACCGTAGCAGACAGGAGTGGCATTCCGCGCACACAAGCAAAGCTTATACGGCTGAATCTGGGACGGCGGAGCTCATTGCCTGAAATTTGAAGTTTGATCTGAGCCGAAGGGTTGTCTTCCAATTCATCTAGGATTGCATAGCAACAAATCGTCAAATACTCTTCGTCCGTGCCCCGCGCCATCATGAGACAGAGTTCAAACGGTGAGCTAGGAGGATCTCCGAACGTGGCAGTAACGCATAACGTTACATAGAGTAGATCCAGCAGCATCGGTATCGACACAGGTGTGCGTTGTCCCAAGAGGTGGGAAAGAGATCTATTCGTTTCAAGAAGGGTACTGGATATTGAGCAGGACAAGACCATGGGCAGAAGAGGATCTGAGATGCCAGAAAAGTGCGTGAGCTATCGAGAAGGAAACACGAAATCAGCGAGAGATCGCCAGACTCACGAAGTGATCACGGTGACGGCGATAATTCCATTATATTATGCCGCCCACGCACCTCCACAACGCCTACCACCTTCGACATCTGCCACTCGATTTCGTCGCTCCATTCGAAGGTATAGCTCGACATGCCCATCAACACCGCGTCCAGCACAAAGCGCTTCAGAGGATATCCCATCCTAAGCCGCGCCTGCCCCATCTTGACCAACGCGCTGGCCTTGAACCCCTCCGGCTCGCCACCCAGCTCCAGGTCCGCCAGCAACGGAAGGAGGCGGGGCTTCCCGGCGCTGTCGGGAGTGCCGAGCATGTCGATGAAGGCCTTCGTGAGCGGCGCGTTATTGCCGGCGCGCACACTGAGGAACTCCAGGCCCTGTAGCGTGTCGTTGTAGACAGTGTCTAGCACGCTCCGAGGCGGATATTCCAAGGTGAGGCGGCGGAGAGGGCACGCAGAGCGGGCCAGGAGAGTCGCGAATCCGATGTCGGTTGCAGAATCGCGCGAGGAAGAGTCGTAAATCAGCCTGCATTCCTGCAAGGCTGGCATGGTTGTATGATGGAGCACGGCAGCGTCGCTCTCGTGGGAGAAGCGGACGAAGAGAGTTCGTAGGCGCGGGAGGACGATGGGAGAGTCGGGAAGGCGCACACCCTGTACGCCATACCGGGATATATCCGAGTAGTGCCACTCTACGAGGTTGGAGCAGCGTTGCACATACGGCAGAGCGTACTTGCAGGGTAGATGCGTGGTGAGCTCTTCGATAGCCTCCCACGGTAGATCCAGGGCCACAGTCGTGTATCCCAGGTGGTGAGGAGCGCCGCGCAAGGTGACGCTTCGCAGCGTTGTCAACCCTTCAAAGAGGCCCATCGCGCTGCACGCAACAAGAGCCTCGACATCGCCATTCAGCTTCTGCAGACGTAGCAGGCGCTGGCCGTCAAGTTTCCCAAGCAACACGCGCTCTCCTTCTGATATTCCATATTGCGATACAAATTCGACGTCGGTCCAACGGTGCGCATGGGCGATGAGTAAGTCCAAGGGTGCGGTACGCTTGGACTTCCGCGATGCAAGCGGATCGAGGTTGAATCGCACGCAGTGGCGTAATGGTCGGTCGCCAGAGTAATCAAGAAACGTGCGGAGGCGATTGAGGAGGATTTCGGACCTTGCCGCTGCGAACATGCCGTACGGCGAAAACTTGAAGTGGTTCCAAGCCGAATGTAATACGAGCATGGTGTCTGGTCAAAATGTCAGGAAAGATCAACCCAGCAAATTTGACATCATCCAGTAGGCTGCATGCCACCGGAACCCGTTGTAGTCCAGCTCACCTCGCCAGACCTTACACACAGAGCTCAAGATGAGCGGAGAGCATTCTTTTTGCAAGAGATCCACGCTCTTTTCACCACAGTACATCTTGAAAATGATCGAGAGTATCTCTGGAGGTAGCTTGCGTACCGGCGCAAGGTATGCCTCCTGAACTTTTCGCAGTTCCTTAAGCTCTCGCTCGCCGTCGCGAAGCTGGGCGACCCTAGCCAAGAGGTCTTCTACTTCGGCGCTAAGTCTCTGGAGGCATTCATCTGTCCGCGCGATAGTTTGCCCTATGCGCTCTGTTTCTGCGGTCGAAAGGTGGCGCCCTGTGCGGAGGATCGTGTTTTCTGGACCAGGTGGGGGCATGTCGAGTTCGACATGACATGTGTCGTCGCACCCGTGGCAGAGCAAGAATGAACGACGATATTGTGAAAGGAGCGTCTCGACCATGTCGGGTGTTGCTTCTGGGAGTTAGGAAAATTGGAGAGGGAAGACCGGACACAGGGAGAAGCCTGTCGGCAATGGCCGGAAAGCGTCGGCGGCGCTTGAATTTCGTCCGCGGACAAGAAGCAAGATACCGCTGTATAGCACTAACGGCGGCCTTACAGGCCAGAGGTGGCATCCCGCGTACTCAAGCACAATTCGACGTAATCAACGGATTATCAGCCCAGATTACCAGGAGAAGCGTCATTGACTGAGATTTTGGGGTTTGATTTGAGCTTTCCCTCCAACCCATTCGAGTCTGAAGGTGATAGAATAGTGGAGGGGTTGAACGTTGAATATTGAGTCTATGCATCCCTCGAATGGTCGCAGCCTTTCCTTCCGCATCTGGGCGACATGCATGTAATTCGGCCCAAACAGCGAGGCATTGAGCAATCAGAGCTCTCAGAGCATTGCAGAGCCGTGTATCAGAGGTCAAGTTTGCAGAATTACAGATTACATCGAGTAGGTCAGTCAGTATCGATACCAACAACGAGCTATCCCACATGAAGTAGGGCCCGCCGGTTACCTCTTCTCGCGCACAAAGATGTGCAGCGTCAGGAAGCTCGCGATCGTGAAGGCACCAAAGAAGATGCCCAGCAAAGCAACGTTTGGCCACCAGAACGACTATGGGGGGCTTCAGTCAGACAACCAGACCAAGGGTACGAGAGAAGGCTTACCCCTGCCCTGAACCCGAATATCGACAGAATTGTCGCAGCCGGAACGTCGATATCCACACCGAACTGCATGAACGTCAGTCACTGCAATGGCTGTCGCGTACGCGAGGCGTACCTTGTGCTCCTTGAGCGTCAGGTAGCGCAACTCGTTGACCGCCAGTGCCTCGTACGCTGCGTGGAAGAACGAAATCGTGTGCAACCACTGCAGCACCGGGCCCAGCGAATCACGGTTGATGAGCAGCCCCGTGAAGAGGAGGCTGCGAGGTCCGATAAGCACCCAGCTCCCTTGCCCAACTACGCAAGCACGACGGAAGCACTCACTTGAACAGCATCACCAACGTGCCCACCAAGCTCGCCACGCCCACCGTCTCGAACGCGACCGACAGCCACAAGACCAAACTCGCCGTCGTCAGGTTGAACATCACGAGCACGAGCATGAACTTCCAGAAGCCCGCGACGGAGGGCACGAGCCCGACGAGCGAGTAGACGATGCCGCCGAAGAGGAGGGGCGGGACGAGGCGGAGCGGGAGGATGTCGAAGAGGACCTTGCTAGCGAAGTAGGTGAAGGAGGAGTAGTAGCCGTTGGCTCTGAAGGGACGTCAGTTGGCTAGAATGGCGGTTTGAGGTAGGATTACAGACCTTTCCCGCATGAAGAGGATGCGCTCGTTTGCGAAGAGGCCTAGGCTCGAAAGGCAGGAGAAGCCGAAAAGGGCAAGGGTGAAGAAGAATATTCCCAGTCTGTTCTGGAAGCCAGAGATGTCGTTGCTGCGAGAGAGTTGTCAGTAGGATCAAGATTGGCCGTGTAAAATACGCACGTTACGTTGTGGAAGAAGAGGCCGCAGATGACTGCAACCTGATTAGCATCCGTCGTTAAGATACAATGAGGAAAGCTACTCACGCGCCAGCCCAATTGCCGACAAGTAGTGCGCAGCCAGCAGGTACGGGTCTCGGTACAAATTCTTGAACGCCCTCCCACTCAGAATCCTGAACTGCGTCCCCCAGCTTGCCCGCTTCCGCCCGCGCAACAACGTCGTCTCCGCCGCCACATCCGGCAGCTCCCCATTCGCCCCCCGCTCCGCATCCCGTGCCTCCGCCTCGCTATTCTCCCTCCTCACGCGCTCGCCCTCCTCCCGAATCGCCCGCGCCACGTCGCTCTCCGCGTACGCGTCGACGAGGCTCTGCAGCCGCGGCGTGACCTCGTGCCCGCCGACGTGCCGGCGCGCGGAGTCGAAGATGGCGGACGCTTTCTTGCGGAGGGAGGAGGCAAAGGACGCTGAGTGGGAGGAGGCGGAGTTCGGCCGCGTCTGGAGCTCGGTTTCTTCGGTGGGGGAGGCGCTGCCGCCGGATGTGGAGCGCGCGGCGCCGGGGAGGTGGACGTGGTGCGCAAGGCCGCGCTCTTCGTCGCGGAGATTGTCGTGGTCTTCGGAGGACGAGGGCGGGTCAAGGCTTGCGCTGTCAGGTACGGGTTGTATTTCGAGGGTGGCCTGCATTGTTAGGTCGACTATCAATATGTTAGCATAAGACAGGCTACAGTGCGAATGATTTCACGTACTGAGGAAGTCCGCAATATTGAAGCCGGGAGGGCAAGGCTGGTCGATGGACTCGAAGTACGCTTGGCATTTGTTGTACTCGCCAGAGTAGACCATCTTGCCGAGGGCCAGGACGACGAGCTGGTCGAACATGGCGACGATGTTGCTGCGAGGTTGATGAATCGTGAAGATGACAGTGCGGTTGTAGTTGCGCGCGAGGGAGACCAAACTGTCGACGACGTTGAAGGCATTGAAAGCATCGAGACCTAGCAAAATCGTCAGTATAGGACTCAAGTACCCGAACAAGCTGGACCTACCGCTCGTTGGCTCATCGAGGAACAGGATCGAAGGGCTCGTCACAAGCTCGCATGCTATGGATACTCGCCGCTTCTCACCTCCCGATATTGACCTATGCCCCGAGTCGCCGATCCGCATATCCTTGATCCCCAAGATGCCCAGCTCATTCATCGTCTCCAGCGTCCTGAACTTCTTGGCCGCCAGACTCATCTCCCTCGGCAAACGCAGCAGCGCACTATACAGCACCGTCTCATACACCGTCAGCGTGCTCATCAGCGTGTCCTCCTGGTCCACGAAGCCCGACACCGCCTTGAACTCTGCGTCGCGCACCTCGCGGCCGTTGACGAGCATCGTCCCGCTCACCGCGCCGCGCTTGTTCTTGCGCGCGAGGATGTCGAGGAAGGTCGACTTGCCCGCGCCGGACGCGCCCATGATCGCCATGACCTGCCCGGGCTTGACCGCGCCGGTGATGCCGTCGAGGATGGTGCGCCCGCCGAGGTTGTAGCTGACGTTCTCAAAGTAGAGCGAGGCGGGGACGTGCTCGGACATGAGCTTCGCGGCCTCGGACTCGGGGAGGCGAATCTTGCCAAGGTCGCCCGTGCGCGTGCGGCCCATGTACCAGACGAAGGTGGCGACGATGATGACGGCGAGGAGTGCGCCAGATGCGCTGAGCGCGACCCACTTGGTGTTGGGAGGCTTCTCTGGACGCTACGAGCGAGTTGAGAGGGCAAATGAGGATGAAAAAGGCTCCTTACCACGTAACCCGGAACCTGCGAATAGTGCAAGCATTCACCACCCTGGCAATTCAGCGTGATGTACGAGTCACCGAAGATGTCGGTGATCAGGCCGTTCATGGCAGGCTCTTCGAACTTGCACCCATGGCCAGACTCACAGCTGAACTTGGCGGGTCCCTTGATATCTTCCTTCAAGAAATCACTAATGTCTGCGTCCACGTCAGTCGACCGTACTAGTCCTTCGCACAGCCACACGTACCAACGCTGCCCGCTTCGCCGCAGATAAAACGGCCGGGTATGCAGCTACACTGGATCTTCTCGCAATTGTATGTAGTCGTGTTCCTGTCGTAGGTGGTCTCGCGAGAGGAGACACATTCATCGAGACCGCAGTAGAAGCTCTCTTGCTGAGCAGTCCAGAACTGGAAGTCGCAGGATTTGGATGGTGCGTCGCAGCTGAACGTAACTTGGGGTGGTCGGTCGGGGAGCATGTCGAGGATCTTGCGGTCTGCGAGGGAGGGGTATGTGTTAGCCATGGTGAACTGGTCGGGTAGGCGTACGCACTCGTTACATCACACATCTGGTGGTTGTTGAAGACCGTGTCGCCGCCCTTGTAGCATGTCATGTTCTGTACGCCATCCGCATCGCTGTCCGCAGGCTGGCCGTAGAGCGGGAAGCCGATGCAGGCGTCGTCCGCTTGGCAGACTGTACTGCAAGTCAGCACCTGATCGCTACTGTCCATGCTCTAGCCACGCACCATTGCAGTTGATTCCGGTCCATCCGTCCTTGCACTCGCACTCCTGCCCATCCTCACGCAGCCTACGGTGGTCGCCGTCGGCGAGGGAGTCGCATTCTGTTCCTCGGGCGTCAATCGGAAGCTTGGGGGATACAGGGGGATGACGCACGCGGAATCAGACAGTCGATACCTCCCCATCCTGGGGGACACTTGCACTGGCCGTCGTACTCATTGCATTCGCCGTATTGGCCGCACGTAAACGCAGGAAGTAGACAGTTGAAGCACGGTGGGCATTTCTCTGCGGCAGATACGGGAGCCTGATCGCAGGGGCAGCATATTCGGATTTGAGATGAGGGGAGACGGGGTAAAGAAGCAGAAGTACAGCAATCAGCTTCTGTAGCTGAGCAGTATGATGCGGCACACGCACCGATAGTTGACTGCTCGACATAGGTCGTGGAAGACTGTAGTTGCTCGCCGCCGTCACCAGCGGCAGCGCGAGCGCTGCAGCCAGCACACATAGCAGGCACCCCATGGTGGTCAGAGGCAAGAAGGGTGCTTGGCGAGGAGGCGAGGTGTGACACAGGCAAGTGACGCGGGCTGCGGGGGTCGGGCCGGCGGTATCCGACGGCATCTCCCGTGCACAAGTCGAACTGAACACACCCTCACCAGACCCGTATTCTACCACTTTGGTCAAGGGCACGCGGTCTGTAGCAGGAGCTCTGCATAGATGAGACCCCTCTGAGCAAGAATTCTCCGGCTCCAGGCGTGGTGGTCCACTTGTTACCTGGTCTTATTCCAAAGGCGTTGAACTGCTGAACTATATTCCTCACTTGAAGTTATCCATCCATATCTACCCTAAGTCCCGACAAATAGGCAGAGATCATAAGGGTTCCTACCTCACTGCGAGTACACCTTGACTCCATCTTTGTTCGCCTGGAACGAAGCCCGAGAGGTGATCTCGTTGTACCATCTCCAATCGCGTCAGCATGTCGCTTGCACATTGAAGTCTGTCATTACCTTGTCACGTTCGGCCACTGACCCGACTCTAGGAAGTCGCAACCACTCATACGCTTTAGACGCGATGCGTACGGGATATGGAAGAGGTCCGCAAGCGTGAACGTCTGCAGAGCCTTCAATTGCATCGCCCAGCGATGCTGAAAAGGGATACGCACGTCGCCACCCATAAATCTCTGCTTGCCGAGGATCTTCTCGTACACGTCGAGCTTCTGGCTGAACTGCGCCTCCGCCTGTTTGTAGAGCTCTTCGTCGCCTGGGATGCCCTGCCACCTGCACATGGTCGGTACGATGATCTGAGCGGGGTTGAGGGCGTCACACTCACTGCTTGTAGACCCTCTCCGTAAAAATCGCCAGGCAGGCGCGGTCAAAGGTGGTCGTCTCGATTGAGCAGCCCTGCTCGACGAGCGCGAAGGCGCGAAGGTCGTCGAAGGGGAAGAGCGCCCGCCCGCCCCGGTCAGCGTATTTGCGGCAGAGGTAGCGGCAAATGGCGCGGCTTTCGAACATGATGAAGCCGTCATCGTCCTGTGTATCACAAAAATGGTCAGAGTTTTTGTCAGGCTTGGAAATAAACGAGACTCGCGATATAAGGAACACAGCCGAAGGGCTGCTTCTCCTTGTACTCGGGTGTTTTGTGTTCGTACTTGGTCATGTCGATAGAGATGTATTTGAATGACACATCGCATTCCCACAGCACGAGCGCGACCGACAGAGTCGTGGAAGATAGATCAGAACCGTAGAGCGTGACGACCATGGCGAACTTCGTAGGCCCGTCAGCGGAGGGATAGAAGAGGAGGATTTTTTTGCAGCGTAAGTCCTGGTCTGCGCCCGAGGTAGGAAAGAAGAGGAGGAGCGTTGGTTTCAGAGCGTCCTGACCCCTGCACAATATATTAGACCCATTCTCATCACTGCTGATTAATGTTATGGCCACCCTGCACTATCGCATTTACCTACAATTCCGGATGTTCCGAGCGACAAGAACCAGTGAGCTTGAGCCTCAGTCCAGAGAATACACAGGCGCCGAGAAAGGAAGGTCGCACATATCGCTAGGGCCATGCGCTGTCGTCCGTCGAGGGGAAGGCTCGACACGGCGACGAAAGCGAGTTTGAGAGCTTCGGCGCGAGAGGTGAGTGGCTAGTAGCGTTCTCTTGCGCATTCGGAAACAATGCATTCTTCTTGTCAGCAAGGTTTATTATTGCGCGCAAAAAGCCGACCGCCAGACGTCCATAAAATAGAAGTGGCGACGAGACCAGCGTGCACTGAAGAATCCGAGCCTGCATCGGTCAGCAGCTTGGTAAGGGTGGAATTGCTCTCGGTTGGCTTCCGGTTAGTGACATTATTTCCATACTTATACAGCCTCACCATTAGTAAAACCTTGGTGAATGAGCTGGAAGCGAACCGCGGTGATGGTGCTGGGCGCCAGAGAACGAGCAATTCTATCTCCCACGATAATTAGTTCGGCAATTGCCGGGCTTACTCGCTTGTCGCGCCCGGCTGTCCATCTTCCACCCTTAGTCTCACTTGCCATCTCCTCACATAGGTGGCCTTCATGTCTGAGCGAGACAGTCATATGTACTTCAGCTAAACACCTGTAGTCTGCCACGCCGACCTTTCGTTGCGCTGCCGTTTCCAGCTAAACATACAAGCGGGAGGGAGCTTCCTCGGTCAAAGATAACTTGTAATCGTTATGCGCACGAGGATAGAAGGGTATTCATTGATATATGCTACCTGGCCCTTACAACGCCCTTCCATCCTTACGGAGAGATCGCCTTGACTCCGTCCTTGTTTGCCAACCACGAAGGCCGTGAAGTGATCTCCTTGTACCACCTATCAATCGCGTCAGCCCAATATGCATCACCAAAGCAGCCAATCTCTCACCTTGCCACGTTCGGCCTGCCCGTCTCCAAAAAGTCGCAGCCGGTACGAGGCCTCAGACGCGTCGCATACGGAATGTGGAAAAGGTCCGCTAGCGTGAACGTCTGAAGCACTTCTGGTCAGAGAGAGTAAAAACCTTCCGAGGTACCGACACTTACATCACCACCCATGAACTTCTGCTTGGCGAGTATCTTCTCATACGCGTCGAGCCTCTGGCCGAATAGCGCCTCCGCCTCTTTGTAGGCCTCTTCGCTGCCTTGCACGCCCTTCATTCTGGTGCCAGAATTCAGCACATGACCGATAACGGAAGTGTTGGACGCACGGTTTGTACACCTTCTCCACGAACATGGCTAACACAGCTCGGTCAAAGACAGTCGTCTCGATCGACATGCCCTGCTCAACGCGCGCGAAGGCCACCAGGTCGTCGAATGGGAAAAGTTCCCGCCCGCCCCGGTCAGCGTACTTGCGGCAGAGATACCGGCAGATGGCACGACTCTCGAAAAGAATGAGACCGTCGTCGTCCTATAGTATATGCAAGCGCCGTGAGCGCCTTAACGCTGGTGAAGGAAAACTGATACGCACGATGTAGGGGACACAGCCAAAGGGCTGCTTCTCCATGAACCCGGGGGCCTTATGCTCGCCCTTCATCATGTCGACTGGGTGGTACTCGAAGGGCACGTTGAGCTCGTGCAGCACGAGGGCCACCATCGGAGTGGTGGTAGATAAGTCAGCGCCGTACAGCTTGAGAACCATGGCGGTCGTAGGTTAACTATACCGAGGATTGAAGAGTAGTGTTCCGCGCGAGACGAGAGTGGGGAGAGACGGAGTCGTTGCTACGAAGATGCCCTGCACCTGCGGTATATAAGGGCCCCAGCTTATCATGTCCGTCGATGGCCATCGAGCGCGGTTTCATTCTCCCACAATTCGGAATTCACCAAATATAAAGGAGCGGTCAGGAGAATTTTACGTGCGCCAAGGGCAGAAGGGCGCGCGGACCACCATGGTCATGGGGTGTCATCGATGTGGGTGCGGGCTCGACTGGGTGACGATAGCGGGTTCGAAGGTTCCGCCCGAGACTTCGAGGGCTTTCAGTTGCTGGCGGCGAGCGTCGGTAGGGGATCAAGTCGCATGACTTGAAGAAAAGATATTCCAGGAGGAAGGTATGGACTATTCCAGTTGAAGATGCAGGTGGCAATGGGCGAGAGTGCAATGGCAAGCTTGCGAAACGATGTGCCGACTGGCACCTCCAGGGTGTTCTCTCTTCTTCTTCCGCCGATTACGAGGCTAACATTAGCTTGACCGCTTTCATCCTGCACGCATCTATGAGCAAGCCATCTGTTAGGCGCGATGATGCGGTGGGCGACAGTGGGTGTCGAAAGCAAACAATGCTCTCCGTCACGGTCACACTGTAACATTGACGCATGCGAATTGTTCGGCAATTGCCGATCTACCTTGCGTCTTGCACTCATCACGCCGAACTCCTCAATTGCCAGCCCATGATGTTGATATTTCCTGCCCGTATTACCTGCCCGCTCTCTTGATAACTCAGCGAAACAGTCATATCTGAAGGCGAAATCACGCTTCGTCCGCTGTACTAGCGCTTCATCCATTCACATGAGCGGAGGCAGCCCGCCAGAAGGTAATCTAGAGTAAGGCCATGAAGCAGTTCTCCACTCAGTGTCGATTTCATGCTTCATATCCGCTCGCACTAGCAGAGGAACAGGGTGAAAGATGGTGATCTTATGACGATTCACGACCGTGGCGCTCCTCCGCTCTAACCAAAATTACAGTGGGAGGGAGGTTAAAAGCACCGGGATTGAAGCGCTTCTCCCAAAAAATCTTCTATCACACCTGCTTCCATCTCCCCCATATCACTCTCGATGGTACTCAAGCTCTATGGCGCCGACATCTCGACCACTGCGCCTATGGTGGCGCTGGTCTTGCACGAGCTGAACGTCCCATTCGAGTATATCCAGCTCGATCTCCTTCGCGGAGAGCACAAGCAACCTGAACACACCAAGAACCAGCCCTTCGGACGCGTACCATACATTGTGAGCCTTGTTGATTTCGCCTTTCCTGCAGCATCGTTGATGATGCCCACGAACAGGACGACGACGGCTACATGCTCTTCGAAAGCCGCGCCATATGCCGCTACCTCTGCCGGAAGTACGCTGATCGCGGTGGACGTGCACTCTACCCCGTGGACGACCTCGATGCCTTCACGCGCGTAGAACAAGGCATATCGATCGAGTCATCCGTCTTCGACCCAGCCGTCCGCACCATGTTCACGGAGAAGGCGTACAAGCCGTAAGCCGTCCGGACAGTTCTCGCGTCCGATGGGAAGACTCACGCGTCATGGCCAGGTTGCTCGGTCTTTCGGGCAGTGATGCGGTCTACGACGAGGCATACGCAAAGCTCGATGAGGCGCTCGAGGTCTATGACAAGATCCTGGCGAAGCAACGCTATATGGCTGGAGAAGTTTGTGCCCATTCATATTCCAAGCGCACATCTCTGATACCGCTATTCCCAGAATTTCACCTTGGCCGACCTTCTCCATATTCCTTACGCGCGGCGCCTGGCACCTGACGTTGGCTGTCACTTCATGGAGACGAAGCCGAACGTGGCGAGGTGCGTGCTCGAGCTTGCTCGCTGTACTTCTGAGCGCTGATAACTTCCATCGTGGCACATGCAGGTGGTACAAAGAGATTACGTCGCGACCGTCTGCTCTAGCAAACAAAGACGGGATCAAGGAGGTCTCGGTGAAAACGTCAGACCGACATCCCTAGGTAGTATCCACAGACGTGTAGTCCGCCCCCCAAAAATATTATCTGGCATGAAGATCGCGTACCAATGAAGCGGGACCTCGGATGCACCGAACTTACACTCCAAAAGCATGAACACTGTCGTTATACATATGCTATGAGCCTGTCGTAAGTACCTACCCTTGACATCCTCCCCACCCTCAACCGGTGCGCGTACGTATCCGCGTGACACCACCCCTCGCTAGCCAATCTCCTCGCCTTCGTCCCCCGTCCACGCGCCAAAGCCCAGATCCTTCACGCTCGATACGGCGACAAGCAGCGGGTGATCCTTGTCGAACATCGCGAGCAGCTTCGCCATATCCTCCAGGCAGAACTCCTCAATCTCCTCCATGAGCGCCATATCATCCCGCTCGTCCGCGTCGAACATGCTCCCATCCGCGGCCATCGCCTGTGCGCGCGCAGTCCGCCCCCGGCGCCGCTCGGCCATCGCGTGCAGCTGGCGCTTCGTCGCCTCTATCACGGCATTATACATCTCCTCACCGATGGCGGCGCGCAGGTCACCGCCGCTTCCTGGTGTGTACCCGGCCTGCGCAGCGATGACGACCAGCGACTCGCCGCAGCACTTGTACAGCGAGCCGAGGAAGGAGGGGTCGACCTCCGTTCCGAGACAGCCGATGATCTGGGCCAGTGCTGCACCGGCCATCGCTGGCGTGAGCGTGCCACTGTTCTTCCCACAAGCCAGGAGCATGGGTATCAGCCTTTGAAGGATGTGAGTACGGGAGCCGGACACGTCAAAGGAATGCGTACATTGCGCAAGCTTCCCGCACACCATCGTGGAAGTAGAAGCGGAGACATGGGAGCGAGACCTCCAGCGTCGGCGCCATATACGGTGCGAACTTCGGACCCAGTGTACTGCAATAGATGACAAGCATCTCTAAGGCCTAATGCAGGGATGAGCGCGAGGGGATGTGGTCATCTGGTTGATATCTTACCTGACACTTGTCTTCGACTTCCGAAGTGCGTATACCGATGGTTTCGCCTGCCATCGTGATCGTTTCCCAGCCTTCGCGCTCAGTCTCTTCCTCATCTGGAGAGGTATAAGCGCACTGTCAAGGTGAGTGTTCGGCAGCCTACCATAGACAGCGACCTCCGCTTTCAAGCCCGCATTGGCAAGTAATGGAGGCATAACAACCGGAAGGTAGGGCTCGAAGTCCGGCCCCATCGCCTGACATACCTGAAGGAGTGTTAGCCTTGTCAGAGACAATGGACTCCAAGTATACCTTTGCCCACGTTGACGTCAAATAAAGGGATATCTGCGGGTCTCGCATGTCTTCAGGCGACTCTGCACGCATTGTGAGCCAGCGTTATCCGACCAAAAAAATGCAAACACACTCTGTATCCTGATCAGCTGTTCGCAGAAATTCGGCGCGTCAGGGATGAAGGTCTCGCGCCCCACAGCGATGGCTGTACGTCTGTCAGTAAATCAAGAGTAAGACGACAGGAGAAGACACCGACCAATGAGGCCTGCGCACTCCATCGTCTTTGCCTTTAACGTATTGTACTCTGGGCCGTGCACCTCCGACAGTACACGTAGCAAAAGCGGCATAATCGTCGAATAGTACTGTCCAGATAATGAGCCTCTGCGCGATAGATATGGAAAGACCGATCGCTCACCTTGGCGAACGCGCCCTCGCTGGCATCTGCAACCATCGCCAGCGTAGTAATTGCCTGCTCGTGCACGTATCTGACGGAGTCATCAGCATAGGCCCAATAGCTGAGGGGGAAATCGCTCACCGCTTCACATTATTGTTCTTCAGCAGCCTCAACAGCCGCTCCACGATCGGGTCCAAGAACGGCACGAGTGTATCCCGGGCAACACCTTCGCAGAAATTGATGAGGGCGGCCGCGGCGTGCGCGTGCACCCTCGGCTCCGCGTCCTCCAAAGCGGGGACAAGAGCACCAATCAATTCCTGAGGATGTTGCTCCTGGATGATCTCCTCGAGGTCCGTACAAAGTTGACCGCTATCAGGAAAGAGAATGAGGTGAGGCACGGTGAGGTTGAAGGGCCGGGCATATACACGTACATGCATTGGCAGGCTGCGTGTCGCACGCGCGGGTGCGCGTCGCTGAAGAGCGGGGTTACTAGCCCCACGATACGCCCTAGCTCGTTTTGCATGATCTAAAGAGCGATTTAGCGATTTAGACGTCGTAGGATAATGACAAGCGCAATCCTACCTCACCCGTGCCCTCTGCAATGGCGGCTATCGCTGCGAGCCCCGCGTGCCGCGAACGCCAGTCGTACGACGCGAGCAGGGAGGGTATCTGCTGGAACGCAACGGGGAGCACCGCGCGTCCGCCGATGGCGCATGCGAGGCGGTCTAGCGATTGCTCGTATACTTGCACGTCATCGTCGTCAGATGAGGACTGGGATGGCTGGAAGAGATTTCTGTGAAATGAGTAGGATACGCTGTCGTGACCGCACTTACGTCCTCTTGGAGCCAGTGCTCCGTGTCGTCGTCCGACAGCTCGGCCATGCCCTCGAGACATGCTCGCACTAGGATCGCCACCCATGCGTCGTTCTGAGGCTGATATCCAGAGGAAGGCGCGACAGTGCTGGTTCAATGATGTCAGCACAGAAAAAGAACCAAATGGTTGATGGCGCGGACCTGTTCTCTGGCGGCTTGAACATGGATGGTTTTGCTTCTGTTAGGGAGAGCATAAACTCCAGTGCGGCGCTGCGTAGCTTGCGCCTCTCCTCCTCATCCTCGTCATCACCGTTAGGCGTGGGAGACTGACTAGGTGACCGCGGGACTTGGTTCTGCGCTGCCGAAGCGAGAGATCAGCGCACGATCAGGATGCGGGGGATCGAGGGCGTACCGAACGGCTGAAAAGGTTGCGTCACTGTTGGTGTCGGACCACTTTCCACAGGGGGCAGGACGAGCTGTGGCATTATCGATAAAAGAGCGGGAACGTGCGGAGCTAAGAACCATTAGGGTGAGGGGCGGGGTAAGGTTGAGAGGATACATACCGAACAAAGAGGGGAACGAGGTGGCAAGGGGGGACAGGGTTTCCAATGCTTGAGTGAGATAGTCGATGCTAGAGGATGTGTTGGGGCCCGCGGCGGGGAAGGGGGAATGCAAGAGGCGGGGGAGGACGTCGAGCATGGCAGGGACGAGGGATAGGCTTTGAGCACGCTGCGCGCTCTCGCAGTGCGACATGTACGCCACGGACGCGGCAAGGGCTGATTGTCTGACCTGGCGTGATGTGAGTACGAGGGGAATGAATTGCCGATACCGCACGCACCGCACCCGCCTCCTCCTCCTCGTACCGCAATCCCCGCAAGAACACACGCAGCACGGCGTCCGTTTGCAGATCGAGGACGAGGTTCGGGCAGCCGGCGAAGATGGTGTAGGCGCTCTCACGATGCGCGGGCGTCTGCGCGACGTTCGCGTCTCCGCCCTCGCCCGCCATGCTGAAGGCGAGCGCCTGGAGCGCGTGCCATGGGCGGCCGCGGCGCATCGCCTGGTTCGCAACGTCGGAGACGGTGTCCGCGAGCTTGCGGCGCACGACGCGATCGTGCTCCTGCGTGAGCGCGCGGATCAGCGCGCGCTCGAGCGTGGTGAGCGTCTGGTTGGAGAGATGATCGTAGAGCGTGAGCCGGTTGTGCTTGGTCGAGTACTGGCGCTTGAAGAGGAAGCGGCGGAGGAGGACGAGGGAGAAGGAGCGCATGACTTCGCTGTCTGCGCCGACTGCAAACTGCGCCAGCGCGAGTAGGTACTGCTCCGGCATGTGCTCGAGGCGTTCGTTGACGGCCTGAATAATGGCATTCCGTCGAGGGGGATTCGTTCGTGGTTCGAGTGGGGATGATGCAGGAGGTATGTGTGTAGATGGGGTTGGTAAGATGCCCGTCAGTGAACAGGCTGTCAATGAGGACCTTGCACACGCACCTTCTCCGCACTACTGCGAATGTCATTGTCCCCCAAGACCAGGTTCGACAAGATTTGGGTCATCTCTGCGGTGACCTCCGCGGGCACATTGACTTCAGGTACGTCCATAGCGAGTGCGCTCAATGCCGAGCGGCACGCTACTTTTCAGTGATGCTTGTAGGTTTGGGGGACAGGGTCCTGGCCTTTGTCCTCGAGATTCGAACGGTAATGAAGATTGGGAAGTTGGTGCGAAGGACAGAAAGCGCATGGATCATCGATCAAATCTCTCACCCTCGCGGCCACATGGCAGGCTGAACTCGCCTTCAGAAGCGCTTCTGCGCATTGAGATAGGGCCTTTAGAGTAGGGGAGAACTTCCGCTTGATGGTACGCAGTTCTACGATGCTCTGGGAGCTCTCAAGCCTCCTTCAGTCAGTGTTTGACTGGCTCATGAAAATGTCGTATAACTGATAATAATACAACTCAGGTTCGTCTAGGAGGTATCAAAAAACCATCCAAAGTAGTAGAGTTGTCCTCTCTACATGTCTATATGTTCTCGGAAAATTGTAAGTAGGGTTGGAGACGAGAAGGCGCCACTAATGCTGTTCGGCAATCGCCGAACAACGCGCCCCGTTTTGCACGAACATGTCTCCGTCTTTTTCTTCTACTATCCCATGCTCCAGAGGACGACTTACGACATGGTTGAGACGCTCCTTAAACGATATCATCGCTCGTTCTTGCTTTGCAATGCGTGCGACTATGCATATCGTGTCGAACTAGACACGCAAGGTTCGGAAAATATCATCCTCCGCACCGGGCGCCTTCTCTCTGGCGCGGAAAAAGAGCGCATAGAGCAGAACATAGCGAAAACGGACGAGTCTCTCCAGGAAGTAGGCGCGAAGGTGGAGGACCTCATGGCCCTGGTTGCTCAACTGCACGACGGCGAGCGAGAATTGAAGGAACTGCGAAAGGTTCAGCAGGCATATCTCGCGCCGGTTCGCAGGCTACCTCCAGAGATACTGTCGATTATCTTCAAGATGTATTGCAGTGACAAGAGCGTAGATCTGCTGCAGAAGCGATGCCCTCCGCTCATCTTGAGCTCCGTGTGCAAGGTCTGGAGAGGTAAGCCGAATCAACCGTTTCCGTGGCGCATAACGCTCATAGTGAGACGACCCATGGGAGAAACTCTTCTGACTGCTTCCATCAGATACTATTCTCGGCTTGCACTCGGTATGGAACCACTTCGAGTTTTCCACATACGGAATAGTTTCAGGGTCGAAATCCAGGCGCCTCCTCAATCGCTTACGCGCGTTTCTTGAGTACTCCGGCAACCTACCACTGCGGCACTGCGTGACATTTAGCCTCGATACATTCTCGGCGCGAGATTCTAAGCGCACGCAGCCGCTGGATCTGCTAACCGAGCATGCGCATCGCTGGACTGAAGTAGAATTCGAGTCGGGAGGCGGGCTATCCGAAGGAGCGCGCACGTTGCTTGGCAAGCTGGACGGCCGGCGCTTAACCTGTCTGCAGAAGTTGGACAGCGATGTTCACGTCCTCGCCGCATGTAGCGCAATGGGGCTCTTCAGAGGATTGACCACCTTGCGAAGCGTCACCTTGCGCGGCGTCCCCTACGATCTGCGCCGAACCGACGTGCCGCCAGACCTGCCATGGGTCCACGTCGAGGAGATGACCACGTTCCTCCCTTGCGAGTATGCCTTGGCATATCTGCAGCGCTGCCCCAACCTCGTGGAATGGTCCTACGCGGATATGTCGCGATTCGGCGCTGGCCAGATGTATCTGCCTGGGTCATGCATCATCCTTCCGCGCCTGAAAACCCTTTCCGTCCACTTCTCCCACGGGAGCGACACCGGCCTGCTCTACGGAATCACCACACCGGCTCTGCAAGACTGCGCTCTGCGCTTCATTTCCGGCTTTAACCCAGATGCTAACATTGGACTCGGCGATTTCCTGGCGCGCTCCGCGTGCTCACTTCGTCGCCTCGTGCTGGAATACCCACCACAGAACGTCATGAATGCGCTGTATACCGACGCGCTGCAGGGCTTGACCTCCCTAAGCGTGCGCGCAGACCGCAGTGTGCCGCTCACAAAAGCCTTCATCGACCTGCTCGGCACTCCTGACAGTGTAGGAAGGCCCCGGCTTCTCCCATTGCTGAAGAGCCTAGAGCTCGGCGGCGAGCCAGAGGGCTTCAAAGCCACCGCGCTGGTCAAAATGGGAGAGGCGCGGCGCAAGATGGGGTATACTCTGAAGCGATTTGTGCTCGACGCGGTGTTGATGGGCATGTCGAGCCACACCTTCGGTTGGAGCGACAAGATCGAATACCGGATGGCAAAGGTGGTGGATTCCGTGGACGTGCGTGGGAGACATAATATCATTTCGTTGTCGCCCTCGCCGTAATTGGTTGCGGATGGGTGTCGGTTAGTCTCTCGGTGGCATCGTCGCTGCTGCTCGATAGCTCACATCCTTGTAGTGAAGTCTAGGCTTTTCTCTCATACCTGGCCAGTGGTTTCGTCCATATCATCACTCGAAGGGTGTTGCGGAAGAAGGCTTTTAGTCCTTTCGGCGCCCAGCCAGCGAGGACAGCGACAATGAAGCAGCTACCTAGACCTTCACCAGCCAAATATGACTTCTAGATATTACCGCCCATACCATGTACGGTTTCGCTGAAGGACAAGGACACTCATTATATAGTTGAGTGTGATATCCTTTTGCCTTGACCAACATTACCCACTTTCTCGTTCCATCGCGTCCATATATATGTACGACTTGGGAAGTCAGGTCGAACTTAGGTCTCGGAAAATACCGATACTTTTTGCCTCGGTCCACTGCCCTAGCTTTTTGGGCTCCCCTCTCCGTTTATCTATTAGTGAGTAGGCCTTGAGCTACCATCTGTCACAAAAGCGCGCTGGTAACACCACTAAGTTATCTACCGATATCGGCGTGATAGCTCAGTTGGGAGAGCAGCAGACTGAAGATTTGAGCTTTCTGAAGGTCCCGCGTTCAATCCGCGGTCATGCCATGAACTTTGGGGTGTCTTCTGTTTTTCTTCTTTGCGCGCGAGAGCCAAACGGAAAACAAAGATTCATCAGCCTCGGGATTCACAATTTGAGCTGCCACACCAAGACGCTTATTGACAGAGGTCCCTTCGAATTTATAGACTCCCAGACAACAGGAGCGCCTGCGGGTCTAAACGTAGTCCTCAACGTAGAATGCGCAGGCTGCGCGCATGATGGCCATACAGTGTCTGCAGTTGTGCTCGAAGTGTATGGAACGCGATCTGACTTCAGTTATAGCATCTCCTCCAAAGTAAAATCTTGACTTCTGCCGAAAGCTCGTCGTCGTACTGCGGGAAGATCCTCGTCAAGATCTCGTACCACTTCGCCTTTTTTGACTTGTAGTACGGCAGGTATAGGGCCTTCGTATACTCCCTAGATCGTTTGTATCAGTTCGCCGATTCCGAACGGATTCACAGACCCGCAGGGCCACAATACATACCAATACTCGGGCATCCACGCCGACATCTCCCAGTCCACCAGCCCGGTGACGTTGAAGTCATCGTCGACCATGATGTTCCCGGGGTGGAAGTCGTTATGCGTGAAGCACACCCGATGGGTCTTGGAATGACTCTTCTTGATCACGGAGAGAACCTCCGCAGGATGCTCGCATTCGTCGAGGCGAAGCTCAGAGCGCTGCACCAGATAGTCGTGAAACTCGGGCACGGAGGAGAATGGACCCCACGGCTTCATGGAGAACGACAATCGGTTATCGCGTATTACCTCGCCCCCTAAGGCGCAGACGCCTGGTTGCGGGGGCGGTATGGCGCGTATTTGAGCTAGAAGGCCGGACAGCTGTCGCACAACATGCGCTGTCTGCGCTTCCGTCATGTCTCGAAACGTAGAGTCGAGGTCGTTGCCAGGGATCTCGGACATGACGATGAGAAAATGGTCCTCGCCAAGTTGGAGGGTGTCGATGACGGTCGGCACAGGAATGGACGTGTGCTGGGCGACATAGCGAAGGACTGTGGCCTCATAGTCGTAATGCGTGTGCTTGAGGAAAACGTTGAGCGGAAGTGTAAAGCCCATGACTTTGAAGCCAGAGCATTCCAGCTTATGCCAGAACCAAGCGCGCTTGTCGTGGGGGAATAGTCGGACGAGCCGTATGAGAATGCGGTGAAGCAAAGACACCATAGTCATCATGCGTGTGCTTCAGACGCGAGCCTCGAGCTTGAAGCCTGAGGCCTGATGTTCCGGGAGGCGATGATGTCGAGACGGTCGTCGAGGCAAGAAGCAAGATGAATTTTGCGGCAAACCCCGACCTGCCATAAAGTACTTGATGGAGTTTACGAGCGCGTTCGTCCTAACACGACAGGGCAAGGGCCACATAAGAAAAGAGAGTTGCGATAACGAGTCTTGCTGATCGTAATATACAGTGAGTACGCGATAACATACTAAGCTCTACTGTAGCCACACTACGCGGCGGGCTTCAAGGGACCCTGCAGCACCTTGGGCGAGGACACCTCGTAAGGCATCCGCCCGCGCTCTCCCTGCTCTACCCATGCCACATCGAACGCGCTAGGCGCGCACATTAGATGTCTCCAGTCCGTCGATCCTCATTTACCACGGCATGCGTTCCCTCCAGACGTCGACGATCTTCTCGCCGCGGAAGACCTCCTCGAGCACCTCGCGCACGTCCTCGACGTACACGAACCTTATGCCGGTCTTGACGCTCTCAGGGACCTTGTCCTCGATGTCTGTCGATGCGTCAGTTTTAGGTGTTCTCATACGAAGAGTGCATCACTCACCAGAGCGGTTAGCCGCAGGCGCGATGATGGTCTTGATCCCCGCGCGATGCGCCGCCAGGATCTTCTCCTTCAAGCCGCCAACAGGCAGTACCTGACCCACAAGCGAGATCTCTCCCGTCATAGCTGCAAGCATTGTCAACGACCCATAATCCGCACTACAACGCAGCACCCACCAATATCAGGGTTCACCCGTGTCCGCGTCAACAAGCTGACCAGCGCCGTCAGGATCGCCGTGCCCGCGCTCGGGCCCTCCTTGCCAATGCTGCCCTCGGGCATATGCAAATGCATATCGCGGTCGGTCAGGAAGGGCTCTCCGCGCCGAGGCTCCGCCTTCGCCGCATCGTCCTCAGCCTCCTCGAACGCGCTGGCGGTGAAGCCGCGCGCATCGGTGAGCCCGAGCTCATACGCGTGTGCCTTCACCCAGCTCAAGCCGATCTGCGCGCTCTCGCGGATGACCTCGCCAAGCTTGCCGGTGAGCTGGAGACCGCCCTTGCCAGGCATGCTCTGCGGACAAATGTTAGTACACACTTCAATGGTATTGTCAGGACGCGCTTACGATCGCCTCGATGGGCATCACAGCGCCAGACCCATTGCCAAGGTAGCCAAGACCAGTGCTGACACCTGGCGGCGGCTGGCGAGCGTACATGCGGTCCTTCTGGTAGACAGGCGGGCCGACGTAGTCCTGCACAAAACGCATTAGCGTCAGCCACCAAACCCCACGACCTCAGCCCCAAACCACCACCCACCTTCAGATTATCCGCCGTAATCCGCACATGCACATAGTCCGGCACCTTCATCGGCGCGCGCTCGACCGTCGTCACCTCCTTCTCCAGGTCCTCCGCCGGCGCACCCGGCGCATTCGACGCCGGCTCCGTCGACTCGACCGTGCTGTCCTCGCCGTCCTTCGCCGCCGCGCCGGAGTCGAACCCGCCCTTCGCAGATGCGGGGTCGAAGCTGCTCTGCGGCGCCGCCGGGTCCGTCTCCGCGCCCGCAACGCGGGCTGACCGTGCCGCCTCGTCCTCACCTGCCTGCTTGTCGGCCGATGCGGATGCCGGCTCGTCGTCCTGGACGGCCTCCTTCACGCGCTCGTTGGCGTCGGCGGAGGGGGTGGCGTTCTTCGGAATAGCAGAAGCGCCCGCGATGCGCGCCTTCCTGGCCGCGTCGTCCTCACCAGCCTGTGCGGCGTCAGAGGCGGTAGCGGGCTCGTTGTCCTGGACAGCCTCGACCAAGCGCTCGTCAGCAGCCGACGACGCACGCGCGTCCGCCTTCGCAGGCTTCGTGCCCGGCTCCGGAAGTCCCTCCTCGCCCAGGTCCTGCACGATCTTGAGCGCCGCCTTGCGGAAGATCTGTTGAAAACGATTGGTTAGCATCACCGTCTTCTCCCTCCCACCACCTCAACACTGCATGAAATCAGAGCCGATGCCCACCTTCTCCACATGCTTCTTCAAGTTGCGCACCCCGCTCTCGCGGCAGTAGTACTTGATCAGCCGGTCCACCGCGTTCTCCTCGAGCTCCACATCCGCGTCCTTCAGGCCCGCGCCCTCCTTCGCCTGCGGGGCGAGATACCGCGACGCAATGACCATCTTCTCCTCGAGCACGTAGCCCGAGACCTCCATCACCTCCATGCGGTCGAGCAAGGGAGCCGGGATCGTGTCAAGCGTGTTGGCCGTGCACACGAACAGGACGCGCGAGAGATCGACGGGGACGTCCATGCTGGGAGGAGGGGAGGTCAGTATAAGGTGCGAAGGGATGGAAGGGGCCAGGCAGATGAAGACAACGCACTAATGGTCCATGAAGCCCGAGTTCTGCTCCGGGTCGAGCATCTCGAGCAGCGCGCTGCTCGGGTCGCCATTGATGCCGCGGCCGACCTTGTCCACCTCGTCGATGAGCACGAGCGGGTTCTCCGTGCCTACGCGACGAAGAGCCTGGATGATCTTGCCTGGCAGGGCGCCGACGTAGGTGCGACGGTGGCCCTTGATCTCCGCGACGTCCGTAAGACCACCGACGGAGAACCTGGAGAACGGGAGCACGTCAGCAATTTCGCAGCGGCATACAGAATTGCCTGGACCTACCTGAAGAACTGCCGATCCAAAGCGCGTGCGATGCTCTTGCCGATCGAAGTCTTCCCCACACCAGGCGGGCCCACAAGGCAGATGATCTTGCCCGTGCCAGTCTTGTTCGTGCCGGCAGCGACTGTAACCTCATCAGCAACACCCCCACACACGGACATTCAACCCCACTCACCTCCCACCGTACCCCTCAGCTTGCCCACGGCAATGAACTCCAGGATGCGGTCCTTCACGTCCTGCAGTCCATAGTGATCCTCGTCAAGCACCTTCGTCGCGTGCGCGATGCTGTAGTTCTCCTTCGAGTGCTTGCCCCACGGGATCTGCGTCAGCCACTCGAGGTAGTTGCGCGTCACGTTGGCTTCGCTAGCCGCAGGCTCGAGCGACGCGAGCTTGGAGAGTTCTTCGTCGAAGACTTTGCGAACCTGTGACTTTTGTTAGAGAATACCCAGATAATTGATCTAATTGACACGTACACCCTCGGGCATCTTCAGCTGCGCCGCGCGCTCCTTGAACTTCTCAATGAGCTTGTCCTTGCCGTCGGACTCCATGCCAAGCTCCTTCTTGATACCCTTGAGCTGCTCCATGAGGTAGTACTCGCGTTGACGCTTCGCAATCTTGGAGTCGACGTCGCGGGCAAGTTTGGACTGAGAGAAAGGAAGGTAACCACCAGAGCAAGAGTAATGATCGAAGAAGACGCTTGACTCACCTGCAGCTCAGCATTGATCAGCTCCTTCTTGAGCACCAGCAGCGCCTGCTGCAGCCGCGTCTGAACATCCGTCGCCTCGAGTACAGCCTGCAACTCCGAGACTTCGCCTGCGCTCACGGCAGCAGCGAAGTCCGCGAGCTTGTCCGGCTCGTCGAAGACGTTAGCAGCAACCTGGTTGACGCTCCAGTTCGCGACTTGATCACGGAAAAGAGCGTTAAGCTGCGCGATGTCCTTGAAAACGCTGACAATCTCGGCCATGAGAGCGCGGAGGGCGGGTGCATCCTGCAAAATTTGTCAGTGAGGGCTCATGTGTAAGAATTGCTATGATAGAATGAAGATGCAGCTATATGCGGTGCATGTGTCTACGTATACGCAGGGGGTGAGGATGAAGCAGGGAAAAGACGCTCACCTTGTCGTACGGCGCCGTAGTAACATTCTCCACCGCAACGACCGAGACGGCGTGCGAGTGGAGGAAGGCCGTGTGCGCGGAGGCAGGCGGGGGCTGCGAATCTGTGATGATCGGGAGCAAGGAAGGCGGCGGGAGTGACAGCGGAAGGAAAGGATATGTCAGGAAGCAGAGGTTGCATGTCAAGGAAGGAAAGGTTGTTTGTCAGTGACAGAACCGAAAGCAAGGATTGCGTCACGGACCATCACCGTCCTCGCTGGCTGGTGGCGTCGGGATGGCGTCCTGGGCGGTCTCCTGGGCTGAAGCGTCCTGCGAAGTGACGGCCTCCTCGGTCGCTGTCGCAGGCGTCTCCGAAGGCTTCTCCGCCGCTGCAGCGTCCGTAACCGCGTCAACCGTGACCGTGTCTACGCCTTCCAGCTTCGCGTCCGGCGCATCCTCAACCTGAGCGACACCCTTGACGAGACTGGTAATCCGTATTCTCCTATGCGGGTAGAGGACGGCCGTCAGGCCCTCCTCCTCGCCATCCTTGCCCTGTTGTCCCTGCGCCGGCGCAAACACGCTCGTAATCTGCGCAAATACACCAACGTCGTGCACCTGGTCAAGCGACTCGATCACGTCCGCGTCCGCTGCCGAGTCCTTGAGGAGAAAAGCGCCGAGGTACGGCTGCCCGCGCGCCATCATGTCCTTGATGGCCGCGACGACGCCAGGGTTGCGGATGACGACTGCCTGAAAGCGGAGGACGAGTCAGCACGGTGCGGGGCTGAGTAAGCCAGGAAGTACGGTGCATGCGCACCTTGTAGAAACCGGGAAAGAGGGGCCGCCGCGCGATGGGCAGCGCCAGGACGTGTGGATACTCCGCGGGTACGGAGGGCCGTGCGGGTGTCGAGGGAGGCGGCGGCGCGCCTGAGCCGTTGGACGAGGGCGGTGCGCGCGGCTGGCGCGCGATGGCGGAGGCTGACAGAGCGCGGGCGAGCGTCGTGGAGATGGGGAGCGCGGTAGGTAGTCTTGAGTGCGGCCATGGTGTCTGGGCTGTTCGTTGAGGGCGCAGGGCCCGCCGGGCGAGTGAGGCGAGCATTCGCCGCCCACCGTCCATCGTCGCGTCTGACAACTCTGGACGCGCGCAGATCGTGCAGGCGTCATCCTTCGGCAATGCGGTCCGGTGATGCCCGACGCACGTGGAAGTGACTCATCTCAAAGTTCGGACTTGGCAATCCGAAGTGAAGCGCTGCTCAGCAAGGCCCTGGCTACTGGAAGCATAGAGATGAATCTTGAGTACGGAGGCCAGTATCTGGACTCAAGACCCTTCACGACGGCTTTACGTCTGAGAGATGTTCCTTGAGTAGTCTGATGAACACCTTTGCTGATGAGTTCCTCTCACAATACAGCATCCTCCGAGTCGCAGGTAGCAAAAACACAGCATTACCAGCACATGGCATGACCGCGGATTGAACGCGGGACCTCCAGAAAGCAAGTCTTCAGTCTGCTGCTCTCCCAACTGAGCTATCACGCCGTGGCTAAAAATAAATTTGAGCTTGTGCCAGAAGGGCGCACTTGTAAATCCGTCTCAGGCTCTGCAGGATACATTCTCTTCGAGGACCACTCTCTCTGTTGATTTGGAGAGACCAACGAGACATAGTGCGTCCTGAATTAAGCCCCATAATGCGCGTACGTAGTTGTATGGTCTAACAATAACTTCTCTTCTGTAGCTATGTACAATATGTCGACCATCTCTAGCAAGGTCTTCTTCGATATTAAACTCTAGGCAGACGATCGATCTCATACGCTAACCTCCCGCCAGCGCACAAACAGCGGAAGCACGTTACACGAGACCAGCCACAACTACAAGAGCCATTAGCTCCGACATCAACGGAGAACGAGGACGATACACACGTTATACAAGTCGTAAGACCGCTGGTCAGCTTCCTGCGAGTGGTCCGTCACGAACGATACGGCGGTCGCTCCTGCGAGGGCGTAAACCACTACACAGAAGAGCGCAGGTGGTGCCCAGTAGTAGCAAAGCGCAGTTGCCCATGCGAGTATGGACGCGCTGAGGGTCCAGCGAGCAAATGCTTGAGGAAGGATTAGGGCGAGGGTCCTCCTGCCGATGAGTGCGTCACCCTCGCGGTCACGAAAGTCTTGAGCGTGGCCCTGGGGATGCTATGTCAATGTCCATGATACGACGTATACCAGAAATACCTACCGTAGTAAAGAAAATGAGGCCGAGTTGCGTCAGAGCGGTGATGGCTTGTGGGGGCAACGGCCTGTCCTGACCTTGTTGCTCCGTAAGTGGTAAGTATGGTCCTCTTCAAAGCAACTCACTAAAGCAAACCGCAGGCCCTGAAATAAAGCACGCATACCCAAGAGACGCAAGCCCCGACTTGAAGTACCAAAACCGCGCCAGGCCGCCCTCATTGTACACCGTAATCGCGACGACAAAAATCGCGGTCACCCAAGTGATGCCATGTCGCGCGCTCATGAGAAGGGCGGCAGCGACGACGCAAGCGTACAGCGCACGCGCGGAGGCCGGTGAGATCCGCCCGCTCGGGATCGGGCGATGGGGCTTCTCGAGCTTGTCTTCCTCGATGCCGGTGACCTGGGCAGTCAGGGAACCGTCAGCCGGAGACGGAGAGCTGCGGGAAAGGAGAAAGGCGGACCTGGTTCATTATCTGTGAAGGCGCGAGGTCAGGGCAAAAATACATCTTCGACGATATGTCGTGGGAAGACGGATACGTACCTCGAACGCCAGTAAATGAAGCTCTAGCCAAATAAAGCCCTCGAAGAAGGCGCCGACGTCAGAGACGCCGACGAGCGCGTAGGCCATCGCAAGCTATCGAGACACCCCATTAGGGCTGGCGTAGCGGGAGAAGACTGATGTAAGTCCACGCACCGAGGGTAGTAGGACACCGATGATGTTCGACTCTGAGAAGAGGTAGAGGGTGTAGAGCGTCTCCGAAGAGACGTCCGCTGTCCGCTTCGTGGTGCGAGCAAAGAGACGCAGCGCACTCAATATTTCTGCGAGCATAGTGGCGATGATTACACGTCGTTTATCGCGCAGCTTTTATATCGTCGCCGGCACCGCGAGAATGCACAATGTTCGCAGCTGGAGATGCGGACATCAGTGTTGGATTTGGTAGTGACAATGCGCCCTGTAAAGGACATGGTCAATATCATAGGAGCGGCATCAGGCGCGGCGATTCACTGACTCACCGTCCACGTACTGGCTATCCCTTCCCTGCTGAATAAAGCCCGTGAAGCGGTCAGTCCTCGGAGGCAGAGAGAATCCCTCGCCCGGAGCAGCTTGGCCACCGTCCTAGTATCATTCGCCTGGTATTATGACGCAGGAGAAAGGTTTTAGCCTTCCGCTTCTCCATAAAGCACGGGCGGATTAGCCACGCGACGCCCAGCCCTCTGGCTACACGGTCTCTTCAATACAGTCCCTAGAAGTCCCTGCGTCAATGCCAGCGAAGACCAAGGCCTCGCTTCGTAATGATTCCGCACTCACCTTCTCTATGCCTGTATTTAATGCTGAGAAAACACATATAGCCACCGCCTCCGGGCATTAGCCGCGGCTCCGTCGTTCGCGAAGGTTTTCGCCGGCATTCACAGGAGTTGAGGGCCCCGGGATCCCGAAACATGAGGCATGAGAGAAATGGGAGGGAGCTGTGACTGAGACTTGCGCAGCGGTGAACGTTGTTATTGTCCGCAGGGGCGTAGGATCATGGTCGGAAAACCCCTCCCAAAGTAATTTACGAGAGCCTATTGTTTCAAGCGACATGACACCAGCTCGTCAGGAGTGGATAGCACGCGATAATGGCGAACAGGTCGTAAAAGCTGCGGCTGAAAGGAGGATAATCGAGGGTGGCCGTCCGCAGAGGTCATCTCGTTTCGAGAGTCCTCGGTGCGATGTCCGTTCATTTTGATGAGCCCCAGACCGAGATTGTGAGCGAGATTCGGCTGCGGTATATATTCTGGCTTCCACGGTAGTTGATGGTTCAGGACAAGCGCTGGAGCGTGGGAAGAAGGCCTAACCAACAACCACAAGACCAGGCAAACAGAACGTTCTTTGTTCTTTGCTTGACTCCCTGTCCTTTACAACGACATATATCCTCTTGATTCTCAAAGCTCTGAAGAAATGATACTGCATCGTATCACGAATGCTCTTCAGAATTTATCTCCTCGCAGTGCAGGCCTCCTCACGTTTCGCAAGCGATGCGTATATCGACGTACTGTCCGTCTGGTGCGCTCATTGACTGCTACACGACCCTAAGTGCAAGTACAATATGCACATCTATCAAGAACCTTTAGACGAAAAGTCGAGCATGGCGCTGGAGTGGGCGCCTAATGCGTCGGGCGCTTAGCCCGCATGTGATAATCACTTGCCTCTATCCATCACAACAGCCTCTTGCCTTTGTCTTTGACCATACGCCTCGAGACGGCAGCATCAAAACTTGCTGCCGGGATAGAAAACCTCGCATCGTAGTCAGAGGACAGAAGCCCAAGGATCGCATCTCCCGCGATGAGCACATACCTCTACGAACTACCTACGACTGGCGCCATCTCCTTCGCCGACTTCTGCGCCGACCATAGCGCGGCGAAGAACTACTCATCGCACATCACCGATGCGACTCTGCAGCGTGCAAGCCTGCGCGCAGCACTGAAGGAGAGCAAACGCACCGAAGGCGACGAGAGGGACTACCTGAGACAAGTCAAGGTGCGCGAGAGCACCATCTCCTCCAGTCGATGTATCGCTAACACAGCCCAGGTCATCGACGACTACCTCCCCCAACTCCTCGGCATCATGTCCTGCGTCGCCCACGACGAGATCGGGTTGCGCGAAGAGCCAGGTGCGCGCCCTCCCCTCCCCTCACCCGCACGCTTAACCGAGCGCAAGTCTTCAGCTGGCGCACGACGCTCTC
>JAMQCK010000027.1:0-167008 GCA_024196135.1 Pleurotus ostreatus/Saccharomyces cerevisiae fusant | reverse complement strand
ATGGACCCAGCGAATGAGCAAATACGCACTCATTCAACCCGTGGACCTTCGCCCAGTGCTTCGTGGACGCTATGAAGGGGCGCACGATGCGGTTCAAGATGCAGTATTCCTGAAAAACGTCAATGTGAGAAACCGCCCTCCACGCCCGAGGTTAACAAAAGAAAGGAGAGATGGCCAGGCAAAGAAGCGCGAGGACACTCACCCTGATCAAGTCCGAGTTGTATGCGCCCAGTCGGTCGTTGACGTTGAGATCAAAGTGGAGGCCTGTCCATCTATCGCGCGCCTTCACTGGACGAGGGTCATGTAAGCCGCATATACTCGGGAAATAGGAGGACGACAAACCTATCGGCACGGTCGCCCAAGGAATTGTCTGCTCGACGATGAAGCCTTCGTCCTGGAGCACCCGCGCGAGACCTCTATTAGTGTGAGTCGGATGACAGCATGAGGGGGATATGAGGAGCGCGCTACCTAATATTATACGGTGCTTGAAAGCGATGTCAGGGCGGGACATCCAATGAAGGGATGGACGACGTACATCGACGGGAGGTACGTGAGTTATCCATCTTGTTACGATGGCCTGGAACCCAGCCATGGGGTGCGTGTGGATCCTATGCATGTGTGAGTCAATGATTGAGCGGTAATGTGGCGAGGGAGAGCGGGGCTTGATGTCGCTGGGCACATTGTGATCGGACAGAATGACTGTCCGTGTATTGGAGGGGAGGAAGCTGAAGTATAATCAGAGGCGCCAGTACACACCATAATCACCAAGTCCAGGTCGCTGTTCTCCGTAGTCAGGCCGTACCGCACGCTCCCAAAGGCCTCCACCGTGTATTCTTGACCATACGCGCGCTGGATAGCGCGCTGCACCGACTGCAGTGTGCGTCGGTGCCGCCAGAGACGGTCGGGAGTAGAGGTCTGCAGATCTGAGAGGACATCTTCGCGAGATTGCGGAGCCTATGCGTGTGCGGAGGGGGATAAAGACGCAAGCAGAAGGAGATGAGGTGTAAGTCTGTGATCTTGCTCTCAGGCCAAAGACACACCTTGTCCTTCCGTCTAGGCCTCAAGTCAGCCTGCTGTAGTCTATGTTTCCTACTGCGAGTTTCCCTATCCTCGTGAGCGATATCCTCAGCTAGGATCTTGTCGACGCGTTGAAGGAAGCTGGCGCTGCGCCGCAGATCACTGGGAGACGCCGAGGTCGAAAAAGAGCGTGAAGGTCGTATACACGGAAAACAAGGAGGTAGATGTGCTTGGAGGCGCGCGACGTTCACGACATGTCGCGCAGCGCTCATGACAGTCTGGGAAGGATGCGACTTGTCCAAGACGGAGACGGAGCGAATTTCGGGGCGGCGTTCTCGGGCCGATCTCCGTTAGCTCCGTGATCCGTTGCTTCGGCAATTCCCGGCCTTTGCCACAAACAAAGCAACCATTTTTGCTTGTTTTGTCCTCCCACCATGCGCCGACAAAGAAAACCTGACATAGCGTCTTTGAGGACATGCCGTCGACCCCAACTGACATGTTACGTATGTCTATGTTCGCCGGTTACCAAGCAACACACGCCCTGGGACCCCGACATCCCCGTGCATCGATGCTATTGTTCGTGTCACACACCGGCCTCGGCATCCGGAGATAGATTACCACAAAGGTTCATTGTTGGTTCATTGTCCCCGGCATTAATTGTGCGCGAAGACCGGTGCATCGTGGCCGAGGCGTGTTGGAGCATATAAATGTGAGGGTTCGCAAGATGCGTGCCCGCTCACCCCCATCGACCTCGCCGTACCACACGCACTCGGTAACTCTGCTAATTCTCTGCAATACTCTAACTCTATCTTCCTCTCTACTTCTATCTTACCTGTCTCATCCCCCGCGACTTTCTGCTCATTTTTCACCATGATGCAAAGAGGCTCCTCGACGCCACAGTGGCCGGGCTACTGCGAAGACCCAAACGATCGCTTCGTCCGCAAGAGCAGCCCTCACGGGAGACAGGTATGTTGCTCTTCTACTCCCTCCGCGACTCTTGTTCTGACAAGCGCCCATTGCCACAGTCCAACTTACCGCGCCTAATGACTCCGCCACCGGGCAGAGCCCGTGGCTTTACGACTCACTCTAATGCCTCTACGACTTCACTTCTCAGCAGTCCTAATCCTCTACCTGTGCACGGCACGCCAAATCCACCGACCTCGACTCCGCCTCAGCTCAGCAACACAGCGCCTACTCTTCCTATCGGCTCGAACTCTCCAATCCCGTACTCGCCGCCCCGATTGACGCCCCCGCCCAAGTTCATGGTTCAACAATTCGAACAGACGATGGCTTCGCTCGTGAAGCACCCGACGCTGCTGGTTTCTCGCCCACCTCAGGGCTCTGCCCTGACCTTCCAAAGCTCTCGAGGGCCCTTGCACACTTCTGGCGTGACCTCGCAGAGCTCTCTAGGGTCCTTGCAGACCTCTAGCGGGCACACTCAAATCCCACGCCCGAAGGACCCACGTCCGGACTGGCTCCTTGACAGACGGCGCGCTAGGCCTCCGAGATTGGGTGGTGACCCTTTGGGTGATGCTTCGACTTCCTCTTTGAATGCTGCGGCTCCACCTTACGAGCCCATCCCGCCCTTCCGCCCGGACTTTCTAGGTGGCAAAGATGGCCTCGAGGACGTGCCACTATCCCCACCCGCTGGTCAAGGGCCCTTCAACGCACAGCCCTCGTCCTCTCAGTCCGCTTTTAAAGCCTCGCTCGTGGACATCCCGCCCTTCCCCAATGCGCCGCCGGTGCCGCCTGGTCTCGGGTTCAGCACCGACGACGACGACGAGATTGTGTGGGACAAAGACGTCCTGAGGGGCCGGCCGGCGACTGTGGGCGCGATTGGCTCCGGCAGGCCCTCGCAGCGCAGCGAGAGCGAGAATGCACCCGGTCGCAGGAAGGGCCGACGCTTTGGGGAGCCTAAGACCAGGAATGGGGAGAAGTTCGCCCAGTTCGAGGAGAAGACGTTCCAGTTCGAAGAGAAGACCGCCCGGTTCGAGCTCTACGACCTGCCAGGGAGTCGGGATGGCTTCGGTTCGCGCTCGTCCTCTTTCTCCTCTGACTCCTCGTCGGATTCTGAGATGTCGGAGGCCTCTTCGTCGTCGTCGAACAAGGACAAGGACTCGATCGAGGTCACGATCCACGAGGTGGACCCCTTCAACGATGCTATGGACATCGATCCCTACACTCCGGCGATTCCTTCCATGAATGCTCAGATGGAATCCCTCGAACAGACCTCGCAGTCCTCCTCTCAGGCCTCGCAGCCGCAAGCCAACCAGATTATCAGCGGCCGTACGTTGAGGACTTACTTGCAGGCCATGTGCGCCCAGGCGTTACTCGACCGCTCTGAGCAGGGGCGCCTGGGGCGGACGCTGCAGTTTGTGCGGCAGCCGTCTCCGCTGCGGCGGGAACTCGAATCGGAGGCGTCATACGAAGACTACGAAGCAGCGTAGATGAGAGGGTCTTCAAGACGTGGCGCACGCCACGGAGTGCCCGAGGCACTGGACTCTTTCGACTATAGACGCAAGATTACGACTCATGATTTTCACTGTATACCACCACTAGACTGCACACTTTTCGCTCTCTTGACGCTTGCTACTCATATACGCTACACCTGTACTAATATGTGCCATCATCACGTTCGGTTTTTTTTTTTGGTCTGGACCACGCATTGTATCTCTACCACACTGTCTCGTACTAGAACACCCACGCTCCCTAATCCAATTTTCTACTCTCTATGTTGTTCCTGTTGCAGCTCGCGCAACCTCTATCACTTATCCACGGCGCCCTTGTGCGCATTCGCCCACAGCGCAACCGTCTCCTCCGGCCACGGGTGCTGCGGCTTCGGGTACCACGACGTCTCCGCGAACTCCTCCACGCTCTTCCGCGGATACAGATCCGGATACAGCTCCTTCGCATCCAGCGCGCCGTCCTTCTTCGCCTGCTCCACCGTATTATCCCCCCCCACGAACAGACTGTACCCGTACTCCGCGAACCAGCGCAGCGGCTGCGCCTTCGCCCCGCCCGCCGTCGTCTCCGCGATCTGCTTCTGCAGGTCCTCGGCGGAGAGGCGGACGGTGACCTTGCGCAGACCCTCGGCGTCGCCGCACTTGGCCTCGGCGATGCGGAAGAGGTCGGCGGTGGTGACGTGGTCGTCGTAGACGAATACGGTTTGGTTGAGCGTGCGGGAGTCGGCGATGATGCGCGCAACGAAGGTGCCGATGGACGCGAGGGCGGTGACGGCGGTGGGGACGTCGCCAGGGCCGCGGTAGAGATAGCTCATCTCGGCGATGGGGTTGCCCTTGTAGCTTGGTGGATAGGGAAGTAGGGACTACGCAGGATAGTATCATTGTCAGCACACCGGACTCGGTGGATGACAGAACGTCCATCATACCTCGTACCAGAAGCCAACTTCGATGAAGGTATGGCCGAGGCCGAGTGAGCGGATGTAGTCGCGGATGGCAAGTTTCTGCAAGTCTTTCAGTCAGTCGCAATCCCTTCACACTTTTCCATTCAATTCACCTTATCATTCAAGAGCATGGCGCCGGGCGGGGCATGGCTGCTGAAATCATCCGGGACAACGCGCTTCACCCCCGCCTCCTTCGCCGCCGCGAAGAGCGGACGCTGCGCATCCAGCATCATAGCGTGGACGGTGGACACCAGAATGTCCGCGCCATTGAGCAGCTTGACGAGCTCGGCGTGCGTGGCGGTGGTCAGGTCCGAGCAAACGAGAATCTCCACGCCGCGATTCTTGAAGTCGACGACAGCGGGCTTCGTAGGGGTGCGGACGATGGCTGCGACGCGCTGAGGAAGAGGAAGAGCATCAGCATCGCCACGGGGTGCTGCGAGAAATAGAGCTCACGAAATTGCCGGACTCAAGAAGTCCATTGACGATGCTCGTGCCAGTGGCACCGGTGGCGCCGACAACGACGACGCGGGGCTTGCTTTCGCTGGACATATTGAAGTAGGTGCTTCGATGTACGAGATGGGATGCCTGTTGAGCTGTCGAAAGAATGAAGTGGAGAGCCCTTTTATACCATGGGTAGAAGCATCCAAAACAGGAAATGACTTTCCCCGGTTTTCTCGGAAAAGCTAGGGTTGTCAGCTTGTTGTCAGTCGTTGATAAAGTCTTACATAGGAGACCTAGAGAGGTGGGTCGGCAGTAGCGAGCTGTGCGGAAGACTCCCGAACCAGAGTAGACTGAATCATGACCCAATACCGCGGAGGGCCAGTGGATGGCTGCGCGGCGTTCGATTGACCAGTCATCCACTGGAACCCTTCTCCTTAAATTGACCTCGACAGTCTCTCGGTCACGGACTTGCAGTAGAGGGAGTACAGACGTGATCAAGCAGTCTTGGGCCCAACTACATCGAATTTAGGCGCGCAAAGCGGTTTGATGATGGGGGTCCACAAGAAAGCCAGCAAAATATCCTAATTTGGCAATTCGTCGCACCTGACTTGAGAATTACCCTATCTGGAACGCCCTTTGTTGTTCGGATGTGCTTCTCATCTTGTTGCGACATATGGGGCAAGAAGTGCCTACAGCAACAAGTACCTAGAGCGAGCATAAGAGCACGAGTAGCATCAAAACCCCTAAGTGAAGCACAAGAATTTCCCACTGAACTTTGACTGAACTATACAGAAACCCGAGGACGCTCTCAGCAAGCACCGCTATCAGCCCACACGCCCGACGAGCTGCCAGGCGTCTCGTTCTGCGTCCACCACTTTGCGGTCCAGAGGTGGTTGTTGTACGTGGCCGTCTGACCGCCGGTGTACGCAACGGAAGCGCTCCAAGCAGCCACGCCCGAGCACTTGCCGCCTGGCGGTGGAGGCGGGGGATTGCCGCCGCCGCCCTTACCACCCATGTTGTTGCGAACGTTGTCCCACTTGGAGCTCGGGTAGCTGTAGGTGGCCGCGCGTCTCAAAATGACTGGCATAAGCTCGTTGAAAGCACATACTTGATATGGTTCTGCGTGCTATCAAGCGCACCGAAGACGCTGTGAGTGACGCCCGGCAGGCTGTCTGCGCCGACCTTGTCCGAGGCAAGCTCCCAGAACATTGTGCCGGCGAGCCCATTATTGGCGACGTACTGCGCCTTGGCGCGAGCGACGCCAGGCGTGTCGTAGGAGACGAACTCGCGCTTGCTGGAGTCGTACGAGTACGAGGCGACGGAGGTGGAGTTCTCGTAGACTCGGGCGCCAGCAACTTTCAAGAGGTCAGCCAGCTTAAAAAGGAGAGGAGCGAGTACGCACGCGGGAGGGTCTTGTAGCTGTAGATGCCGGGCTCTGAGGTGCCGGGACCGACACCGTTATAGGTATGTCCGAGGCCGTCTGCCGAAGGGTCAGCAATAAGCACCTGAGGGAACGACGGCGACATACCAGTATTTTCAAAGGCGCGACCGTACAGCGGCAAGCCCATGACGATCTTCGAAGGCGTCGCACCGTTCGCCTTGTACCAGTCGAGCGCCGCCTTCGTGCTGACGTTGTTGTACCCGTCAGGGTACAAGTTCGCCTGGTTCGCGACCGTCGATAGCCACGAGCCAGCATAGTCGTACGCCTAGCAGTCCCATCAGTCAGAGCTGCTCATCTCGCACACACGCCCTCCCCACTCACCATCAAGTTCCAATAAGTCAGCGCCGCATTCATAGTCCCCACATTCAGATACCGATAGTTATCCGCCCCCGCGCTCACCGCCGCCGATATCTCATACGGCGTCGCGTCCCCCTTGCTCTGCTGCAGCCGATTCAGCGCCGCCCTCAGCTCCGTGAACAATGCAGCGAAGCCCGCGCCCTGCTCTGCCGATCCAGGATACTCGAAGTCGATATCGATCCCGTCGAACCCGTAGTCCTCGACGAGGCGCACGGCGCTGTTGACGAACTGCGTGCGCGCGGCGGGGTTCGTGACGAAGGCGAAGTGGCCGTTCTGAGAGTAGGTGTAGCCGCCGACGGAGAGGAGGACCTTGATGTTGCGGTTGGCGAGCTTGATGAGGTACATTTGTTTGAGGCAGCCGTAGAGGTTGTTGCCTAGCGAATGGATGAGTATCGGCACCGCAGAGGCGGAGCAATGTACTGACCGGGCTCGCTGTAGGAGTCACCAGGAAAATGGATCTGCTCATCGGCCCACGCGTCCGTGAGGGTGATAGCCCCCGTGCTGGCGCTCGTGTCCGCAAAGCCATAGAGGATATCTGCGGGTCGGGGTCAGTCGTGACGAGCGAAGTATACTTAAGTATACAGAACGTACGAGTGAGATCCTTTGTCACGATAGCCTGCGGGTAGAAGTTCCCAAGTCCGGCGTAGATGGCCCCTAACAGGGACATCCGTGAGTGAAGTCCGTGAGAATGAAGGACTACGCTTACAATTCACGTAGTATGCCGAATTGACGCGCCCATTCGCGCGCTTCTGAATATCGTGCACCAGAGCGTTCTGCTGCATGGGGAAGATGTTCATGGTCTCGTTCTTGTTGGCGGGGATTCTCATCGACTCCGTCGCCGACGCCAGCTGAGTCACGAAAGGCATAATCGCCAAGAGGATAGAGAGAAAGATCATGATCGCCGGGGTCTACTTTCTCGCTGCGAAAGGGAGTACAAAGCAGGTCTGCTTGTGATCGACTGCGTTCGTCGACCGGGCTTATATACTGAAACCTCTCGTCGCAGCGGCGCTCGAGCTCTGTCGTCGAGAAAGAGGACCCATGTGCTCTGCGAGCGCGCACGTCAAGTGCGGGATTCTGCGAGGATGCCCGGGTAGTTCGCTGACAAGGAGACCGCCTGGAAAGCCAGCCAGTGGGCAGAAGAATCCGAGAGCAGACATGTGGGCCTCGTTGCGCGGCATCGATAGACGGGTCTTGTCGATGATAAGAGACATTGCCAGAGTGCTTGCGCAGCGATACAGACCTTTCTTGTCAGCTACATCGACCTAGAAGACCTGCGACACGAGGGGAAGTAGACGTATCGGGTGTCTGGTAGTGAAGGACAACCCGGGTTCTACCCGATTCGACGACAAGAACGGAAAGAGGCGAGAAATCGGGATCACTGGGCATACATGATCTTCATAATGTGCGGGGATTGGGGTGCTTGACACGGGACACCTGGAGACACATGACAGGCGCGAAGCGGTCGGTGCTTGATGATACTCCCGAGTGCAGCGCAAGAGACGCTAATCGCCTCTTTGGCCGTTTTGAAAGTAGTCAAAGTGGGTCGAGTGCTGATATTGGCCATTCTTCTGACGTGCGATGGTCGACAGAGATCGGGGTTGACATGATGCGTCGCTCGGTAGAAGTGCTAAAGACCGTAGCGCCGTCAAGCAATGTTTCCAGGTCAAGTCATAAGGAATCTTCTAGTCACTTTTGACATTGTAGAGCAGATTCATCGCAGTCGCTTCACTTCAGAAGGTTGGGTTTCAAGTAATCAGCTGCCTTTGTCGAAGGACTGTGATGATATGCCGCTGGCGCCCATCTTCATTTCCGGCGAGTCTGCGAGCCGTGCGGAAGCTAGGCTAGCATAGCAAGTTGAGGAACATGGAAGTCAGAGACAACCGTGAGATTTGCCCATGTTTGTCCGGCTCGGCTGTTTATGACCTTTCCCCTTTCGGAATGTTTTGTTTTGCCCCGATTCCCTCGGACACACGAGTCGCATATCGATTGCACTTGCCTCCAAGTTCCCTCCATCTCACGACAATGCTCTGATTCTATAGGTATCTGCGAGCTGGAAAGCGAAGAAAGTTGCAAATAATAACGACGAGGGGATCCAAGCTAGTAGAGCTACATATCATGTACGCCTACAGTCGCTAATCATGTACGCCTAGCTAATCATGTAACTTACGCCTAATGGTCCGTTTATCACCTTTGCTGTATCTCAGAAGACGACCGGGACTGCGGGCGGCGGCGCCCGCGTCGCGCCCGGGCGTGGTTATGTATATAAGCTGCGCGCGTACTGCCCCGATGCCAATGGCGACTCGGACGACCGACGTCCCGGTCCCCCTACCGACGGTGTCGCCCTTACATCCCATTCGCATAGCTGACGCTCTCGCTCAGGTGCTCGTTCGCGGGGTTGTATGTGAACCCGCGGAACTGGTCCTGCACGGTCTCGGACAACGCGGAGTCGGTGACGACCGAGTCCTGCGCCTCCTCATTGGTGAAGTCGGGGTCGAAGTTTGCGACGTCGAGTACGGATTCCTGAGAGGTCAAGTCAGATAGTCACATAAGGCGTCATACAATGGACGTACCACACTCGGCTTGAACGGTGGCTGGATCTTCTTCGCCAACAGTTTGCCCCAGTCGACGTACTTGGCGAAGAAGGGATGGCGCTTGATCTCCTCCCCTCCATTGTGCCCGAGCCGCTTTGACGGGTCGCGCTGCAGGAGGCCAGTCATCACGCTCCGTGCCTCGGAAGACATGTCGGGCGGGAAGTTGAGGGGGTCGGTGAGGATGCGCTGATACATCGTGTTCACGTTCTCGTCGTAGAAGGGCGGCAGGCCGGTCATCATCTCGTACAGGAGCACTCCGAGCGTCCACCAGTCGACCGTCTTCGTGTACCCCTGACTCTCGAGCAGCTCCGGCGCGATGTACTCGGGCGTGCCGCAGAACGTGTTCGTCTTCTCCGTCTCGGACATGTTGAGCTTGCACAGGCCGAAGTCGCACAGCGCGATGTGGCCCGTGTAGTCGAGCAGGATGTTTTCCGGCTTCAGGTCGCGGTACACGACGTTGAAGCCGTGCAGGTGCTCGAGCGCGCACAGGAGCTCAGCAGCATAGAAGCGCGAGCGGTCCTGGTCGAACTTGCCCTCGCGCTGGAGGTGGTAGAACAGCTCGCCGCCGTTGACGAAGGACATACCGAGGTAGAGTTTGTCCGGGGTCTGGAAGGAGAATTTGAGCGGCACGATGAACGGGTTGTTGACGAGCGCAAGGACGGTGCGCTCGGCGAGGATGTGCGTGATCTCGCCCGGGCGCTGCGCGATGTGCGCCTTGCGGATCGTCTTCAGCGCGTAGATCCGCTGCGTGTCCTTCTTCCGGACCTGCATCACCTTCCCAAACGAACCCTTTCCGATGACCTTGAGCAGGTCGAACGCCTCGATCGTCAGCGGCTCAGCGCGCGTTGGCTTGAAGTCGACCTTGAGATGGAAGGAGCCCGAGCCGGCGGTCGCGGTGTACCACTGGTCGGAGGCGTGGTGTCCGTCGAGCTGGGGCGTCAGGTCGACGCGGCCCATGAGGATGTCGTTCCCCATGTCATCCTTGCCCTGCACAGGCGCCGTGCGCAGGTAGGACGACACCGAGATGTTCGACGTGCGCGAGACATCGCTGCGGGCAGTCCGTCAGCAGCTACACCCGCACAGCATCGCGCCACGCACAAGTCAGCGCGGTAGTTCCACACCGGGCTCGACAGGTCGCCGCCCATCGCGTCGATCAGGATCTCGTTCTTGTCGAACTCGAGCACGACATATGGCAGCCACCAGTTGCGCCGGCGCTGCACGCTCTCGCGATTGCTCGTCGAGCGGCGGCCCTGCGGGGCGCTCTCGAGCGCCTTGGCGATGCTTTCAGGGAGGGGGGTGTTGGGAGGGAGCGCGAGTCCGCGGCCTGTGTTGCGTTAGGCGCGTTGCGCGTCTATGCGTCGTAGCAACACGCACCTTGGAAGATGCGGATGGTGAGCATGCCGGACCTGAACTGCTCAGGCCCGCCGGGGGGCTTCGGGGTCTCCGAGCGCGAGGGGATAGGCGTCGTGGAGCGGGAGATGGCTCCGCTCTCCTTCGCATCCTTCGCCTCTGCGTGTCGCTCAGGAACAGGTTTTGAGGACCAGCAAGCTACGCACTTTTGCTGCCAAGCTTCCAGCCAGACATGTTGGATATATTCCCGCGGGTTTATAGGACAATGAAGGGGGAGAAAAGGGAGATAGACGCCGCCCGGCGAACGTCTGTTGCAAGATACAATAATGACTAAAGAAGGAAACCGCAAATCCATTGAGACATGTGCGCTTGTTTGGCCCAGCATACGAGCAAATAAAGATGGATGCAATGGATGAGTTTCATAGCGAAACTCATGCGGTGGACACATCTTGAAAGTATCCTTCACCAAGAGCTCCTCATTGATGACTTGACCTGGACCTTCACTCGCCCTACCGTGCTGCTTCATCGATACACACTCCGCTCTTGGCAACACGGAAAATCCATAGTACATTTCGTACTGCGCATGGACTAGTGGTATATACTGTTGAGCGCTTTTAGCAGCCTCGGCACGGGCCGCAATGGATCCGGAATCAGCACACAGCCCGCCAAGCCGCGCGATAGCCAGGCCTCCGTCACCAAATGCCCCCATCCCACCAGCCACACCATCGTCCATATCCATCCTAAAGGCCCCTCGACCTTCTTCCCCGTCAACCTGTATATTGTGACCTCCACCAACATGCCAACCCCGCCCGACATCACGAAGAAGCCCACGACGCGCAAAGGGTCGTGTCCCCTTCCTTGCCCCCACAGACCCGCATCGTGCAGCAGGCCCGACACGACGTACGCGCCGACGAGTCCGAGTGACTTGCCCCACTTCGGGCCGCAGAGCTTGACGAGGACGTGCGTGAGCGGTCGCGAGCCGACGCTCACGAAGACGTCGCGCAGCACCTGGTGCCAGTGCGCGCCCCAGTACGCGCTCACGCTCGTTGCGGCCCATGGCCTATCGAACACAGGCGGCCAGCGCGCGGGGGCTTGCCGCAGGAGGCCGACGCCGACGAGCGTACAGATGTCGTACGACGCTTGCAGGCCTGCCCAGATGGTGAGGCCGGTGAGGAGGGTAAGTGCGGTCGACCGCGCGTAGCGGAGATGCAGGGGGAGCGCGGGGTCGAAAATACTGCCGCCGGCGGGGGAGTTGAGACCCATGGCGTGGATGATCGCCTGAAGCGCGTCGACAATGAAGCCGTGAAAGAGGGCGGAGACGAATGTTTCGCGGAGGAAGGCTGCGCGCGAGGAGAGGGTGCGCGTTTGTGGGGGGAGGCGAAGGCCGGTGGACCAGTCCCAGTCGATGCCGCGGATGTTGAATGCGAGATCGATTCCGTCGAGCAGTATGGTGGTGAATGATCGTGTCGGTTCCTTATGGTCGATCCGGCGGTAGGACTTGCTGGGCCATGTCCACGCTACGGTTCGGCACGTCATGGCGAAGAGCGTCATCTGGGGATTGATTAGCGCGACCTCTGGTGTACGTTGGAGGGATACGCACCAAGTGCCCTTGATTATAGTGTATCAACCTCTCCTTCGTGTAGTCCGACACCGGGATGTCCTTTGCAACGTCCAATAGGGTACCCGCGCGGAAGTACAAGTACAGCGCGATCGGGAGGAGAGCTATGCGTAGCAATCTTGTGTTGGGGAGGGTAACCAGCAGTGCGAAGAGTCCATAACATAGCTGCGCGGGGCCTAGTATGGTGAAATAGGTGTGCCAGTTCGGCCCGAAGCGGTCCTCGGGAGCGGGGATCGTGAAAAGGTCCATGACTCCATGTTTGGAGGACCTGGGAGTAAGAAGTGAGGTCAGATATCTTCCGAGATGCTGGGGGAGGTAGAAAAGATGCAGAGAATCCGAGTCTTGACACCTACAATTCATCCATGTTGGGAGGGGGAAAGCAAGAGGCTCGCGTCCCGCCTGCACATTACGTAGCCGGGTTTCATCGGCGTGGGGCAAACTAGCCGGTCATCGCCCGGTCATCGTCGCTAATTATCGCTCCGGACATCGAGCCATGGCGCGACTAGCCATCTGGACTGAAGACCACGCTGGTTAAGACGAGAGACGGTGGGCTGGGTCAGAAGTCCGGCGCGGTGTCCAATCGGCTGAAACCGAGGCGCACGTGGTACTTATGGCGAACTTTAGCTTTTCCGCGTCCTCGCATTCGACTGTTGTATGCATAGAAGACGAGAGGAAAGACGGATCAGAAGCTGCACTGTTTGCATTCTGGCGCGTAGGAGGCGAAAGGCATTGTATTGGGGCTGCTTTCGAGTTCTGTTTGATCAAGTGACCTGCGACCTTCATCTCTCGCTTCGGCCTGTGCATGGATTGCAACAAGTTCAGCAGCGGTTGGATGACAGCAGGCCGCTAGGTTGATGCGCTGAGATGGAAGCAGAAGACAACGTTAACATTTACACTTGTTTGCGCTGTTTCCCAACATCCCCTTTTGGCAAGCGTTGTTCCAAGCCGTTTCCCACGGTTTGATTAAGGGCTTCGGAGTGTATCGTATCTGCCTTCTGCCACACCAGACAACTCCTCTCAAAACCTGCTTATGATTCTTCCAAATTGACACCCTTGTAGATGCTGGTCATAAAGATTGCGTAGTCGACGGCCGCCAGTTTTTGACAAGGGGATTCAGGGCTATACCTTTCTTGCACATCAGACTACCATCCTCACCTCTTGTCACGCTGAACATGCGTATAAATAAGCCCTATATCCACCTTGATTCATAGTTTCATCACCATTTTCAGCCAGGAAGGTGGGCAATTCTAGATGTTCGCTGTGTCACGTGCTGGATGGTGATTAGCTGCTGTGAACAAAGACTTCCAAATCGAGCGATGGAAACCGGTTGATCGGTTGATCGGGATCACTTTCAATCACATAAAATTGCTTCCGCTTTGATTAACCAATCACAGAATGCCGGCTGACAGCTTTTATTCATTGAACCAGATAACATACCGCTCCTCCTCCGCCTCCCCTCCTTCGCCGCGCTTGTACGAGATGAGCCCGGAGAGCGTTCATTCCTGCCTTCTAACGACATGAGATAGCGAGCAAAACGTACAGCTCGACGTCGAGGCTCGGTGCGTGCGAATTGTCATGCTCGGAGGTACGGGTGCTGTATGTTTTTAGGGTGCGGCTTGTCGTCATTGAAGGCCAGCGTGTGGGTCGCCGTCGCTGCGCCTGGCGTTGTGCGGTGCGGGCGATTTCCCCGAAAAAGGAAGTGCGAAATTGATCTGGCCGGCGCTGTACTTTTTGTCCTGAACCACCATGTCCTCGCCGCGAAGTTGTTCAAAACGCTGGAAAATCCATACTTCCTCACTTCTGCTGTCGTTCCCCACCTACCTAGCATGTACGCGCTCGCACGACAGGAAGCGCGGAAGCCTCAAGGCCAGCGCTCGGTATTTGTCCGCCGTTCGCCCGCACATTTGATAAGAGATCTGCTGGCAACGATAGAGTAGCGCTCCCCGCCCTGTGAGGTCATCCCGAGGTCATTATCTCGCCCGTTCGCACGCAGTCCGACGCATTTTTTGCGCTGCGGGTTTTCTTCCCTCTTACGACTTCGGCGGCTGCATTTGGTCCTTCTTTACAGCCACCGTCACTCGTTCATTCCCCATCCCCCATCCTCTCCCCCTCCTCCGCGTCGCAGGTCCAGCACGATGGCGATGGACTACGACCGATACGATGCGCTCCTCCACTGGCTCTTCAAGCAGACGCAGGGGGACGCCTGGTTCCGCCCCCACGAAGAGAACGTGTCGTCCGGCGTCGCGCTCCGCGTGAACGAGGACCCCATCGAGTTCCGCATCTTCCCCTACGAGAACCTCTCCCTCGAGCCTTTTGAGACGGCGGTGACCGCTCTCAACCCCGCCGTTGCGGTCAAGGTGCGTCGCACGCGACTTCAGGAAGTATAGGTACTCATCTCGACGCCAGGTTCGCTCAGCCGCGGTCCACGCTGCGCTATCGCAGCTCCCTGAGGGCGAGCGCTCGCTCTATGTCGACGCGAGCACCCGGATACAAGTCCTCGACACCATGATGCAGCTCCCCTACGCTTCGAAGGAGCAGTGTGCAGCGTTCATCGTGCGTGTCCTCCCCATTCCCCCCTCGCCACGATATCCCCTCCCTCCCGCCACACCTCCCCCAAAACGTTATCTCTCGCTTCATCGAAGGTGTTTGAATTGGAATTCTGAGCCCCCACATCGCCGCGTTTCCCATATCGCCCGCAAAGACATGAGGCTGACAGGCATTATTAGCGCGACGAACGCGTGCTGGTCGTTTGGTCCCATTCGCTGGAGAGCATCATTCCAACGTGCAACGACTTCGAAGAGCGCCTTATCAAGCTGCTCTGGCGCAGCCGGCCCAATGGCAGCAGCCTGCTCAGCCCGAGCATAGGTGGCTCTGTCGGCGGCCACGGGTCCCTGCGCGATAGCAGCAGCTACAGCCATGCTAACTTGCAGGTACGTGTCAACCTCCTCTTCTACGTCCTAACATACTCCCTTACCTTGCCTTCTCACCACGCTTAACTGACACGCGCTCTAGGCGAACGAGCTCGGCGGTTCTGGTAGCAGTAACGAGCAGTCCGAGAAGGGGAAGGCCACCGGTAAGGTTAAGGTTAAGCGGAACTGGTACGGCAAGAAGGTCGGCGTCAAGGAGACTACCGTCGCCGACGCGGAATCGCTCGCGAGCCGCAGACCAGCCAAGCTCTGGGCCCCCCTCTACAACGGCATCGCGGCGGGCTTGTCCATGGTCTTTATTGGCCAGGGTATCAAGGTTTTGCTGGAGGAATTGGTGCTGGATAGCGATTATATCCGGTGAGTTCTCCCTTCCAAACGCAAATGCCTCACAAGAATTTGGCTCATGTCTTTTCAGTCTTGCGCTCTGCGCAACGATACCGCTGCTCTACTGCGTCTCGCTCTTTTTCGCGCTGCAGATCGTGCAGAACGTGTCTATGGTCATTGGTCCGGTCGCACACTACCACGAAAACAGCAAGTACTACAGCGCTATCAAGCCGCGTCCAAGCAAGTACGTATATCTCCCCTCATTCCACCGCCTCCTTTTTTCCTTTATGCCGAAACTGACCGCAAAATCCAGGGAGGTTGACGAGAACTTGCCTCACGTCACGATCCAGATGCCCGTCTACAAGGAGAGCTTGGAGAGCGTGCTGTAAGTGATTACACCATACCGCGGCTCCGATTCGGCGAAACGCTGGTGCTTATAGAGTTGGAGCTAATCCCGCTATAGAACGCCGTCCATTGAGTCCCTCAAGAAGGCCATGCAGACGTATGCGCGCCAGGGCGGTTCCTCGACTATCTTTGTTAACGACGACGGCTTGCGGGTGAGCCGGTTTGCGTGTTATCGTGACGAGAACACTGCTCACACGCTCTCCGCCCCATCCGCAGCTCCTCCCCCAAGCCGAGCGCGACGAGCGTCTCGCATTTTACGCGAACCACAACATCGGCTGGGTCGCGCGCCCGGGGCACGGCTGGGGTTCGCGCAAGAAGGGCGACGCTGGCGGCGCGGACCCGGGCTTTGTGCGCGCGGGCCGCTTCAAGAAGGCGTCGAACATGAACTACGGGCTGGCGCTGTCGCTGAAGGTCGAGCGAATTTTGGAGGACCTGATGCGCGATGAGGGGAACGAGAAGATGCCGACGCTTGCGGAGCTGGCGAGGCAGGAGGGCGAGTTGCCGCAGCCGCAGCGTCCGGCGGCGACCAACCGGTTATCGGGCGTAAGCCAGAGCAGCGGTGCCACTGGTCAGTATCCTTCAAGCCATGCACGGGCGAAGGCTGATTGACATGTATAGGTGCTATCGTTCAACCTCCGCGTTACGGTACCCAGTACGTCGGCCGCGACGGTCAGGACAACGACGTCGAGCACCCAGCTTCGGAAAGCCTCGAGGAGCGCGCTCTCCAGAAGGCCATCGAGGAGACCTTTGAGGAATCCGGCCGCCGCTTCAAGCCCTGGGCTGCCAACGCACGCGCCTCCCGCATCGGCGAGATCATCCTCATCGTCGACTCCGACACCGTCGTCCCCGAGGACTGCCTCCGCGACGCCGCGCGCGAGATGCGCGAGTGCCCGACCGTCGCCATCATCCAGCACGAGTCCGACGTCATGCAGGTCGCGCACCACTACTTCGAGAACGGCATCGCGTACTTTACGCGCAGGATCAACAGGTGTATCTCGATGGCGTGCGCCAATGGCGAGGTCGCGCCGTTCGTGGGGCACAATGCGTTCTTGCGGTGGCAGGCGATCCAAGACGCGGCGTTTGTGGACCCGGCGGATGGGAAGGAGAAGATCTGGTCGGAGAGCAATGTGTCGGAGGACTTCGACATGGCGCTGCGGCTGCTGATGCGCGGGTACATCATTCGCTGGGCGACGTACTCGCTCGGTGGGTTCAAGGAGGGTGTCTCGCTCTCGGTCGACGACGAGTTGAACCGCTGGCAGAAGTACGCCTACGGCTGCAACGAGTGGGCATTCTATGCTACCCGTAAACAGCTTACTGACTCAGTGGTCAGGCTCCTCTTCAACCCGCTAGTCCAGTGGTGGCGTAAAGGGCCTATCGCGCACCAGATCCACCGCTTTATGTGGAGCAACGCGCCGATACACTACAAGATCTCTATGATGGCCTACATGTTCTCCTACTGTAAGGCCTGCTCTCCTATGCCCATAGATCTTCAGCTCACCTAGCCATCTAGACGGTATCGCGGCCGCCATCACCATCGGTATCATCAACTACGTATTCCTCGGCTTCCAGTTCACCGTCGACGGCTTCTACATCGCCTCGTTCGAAATCTGGCTCGCCACCACTGTCGTTTTCATCGGGTCGGGCAACGTGGGGTACACGCTCCTGCAGTACCGGTTGGGCAACAACGAGCTTCTCACGGGCTTCTTGGAGAACATCAAATGGGTGCCGTTCTTGTTAGTCCCTTTGTTTTACCTCGTTCGCTCCGTGTTCCTGACCCTTCTCCCTCGCAGCTTTTTCTTCTTCGGCGGCCTCGCAATCCACATCTCCGTGGCCCTCCTCGCGCATCTCTTCTCGTACAACATCACCTGGAGTGCGACGATCAAGGAGGTCGAGCGTTCGAACTTCTTCAAGGAGATCCCGAAGATCTTCAAGCGCTTCTGGTTCTCGATGCTGGTGTCCTTCGCGATCATCGCGGGCATGATCATCTGCAGCACGTCGCTCGTCCCCTACGCATGGCGCGTCGACGGCACGGGCTGGGCGGTCATCTTCCCGCTGAGTATCGTGTGCGGATGCCACATCCTGTTCCCGGTAAGCTATAGTCCCTTCCTGCGCTCGTGGGGTCATTCTGACAACACACCCAGATCGTCTTGAACCCATGGCTCATGGTCTTCTCGTACTGAGCGACCATCTTCATGGTCGTTCTCCTGCCCTTGCTAACCCCTGATACCACCCAACCTACAACCCAAACACGTGTATGTAGCTGTATTGATACCTCGCCGTCGCTTGATCTTCACACCTACCCCCTTTGCATCCTATACGAACGCACAGACAAGCCTGGAATCCCGAACCATTGCTCGCATATACATACAGCCCCGGACATTGCTAGGTCGACGTAGAGCCGGACTGTTGTTGTAATCCCTCCCGCACTCGCTTATGCTACCTCGACTGGCCTGCTATCTCGACCTCGACCAGCTTCTACGCTACCTCGACTATTTCGTACCTCACGAACTACGTTTGCCGGTGACGATGTTCTCGTCGCGCATGGCCCGCTGCTGGTCGTGTGCGCGTCCATTCGTTACGCTTGTACATATCTAGATTACCTGGTTCTTGCTTTTGCTAGTATGACCATGCTCATAACATGCAACTCTGGGTCGAGGCTGAGGATCGCGGAGTCAGTCCCCTCAAGGCATCTTGGACTCACATTCCCCATGCCTCGAGCGCGGATAATTCCCTGGACGGAGCTGTGCGGCAACTTTGTAGGTCCATCGCATGGCTATCCCGGTACCTGCCGGAGCGCAATGGTGAACTTCTTTGTCCAGATCCCTACTCCGCCTGGACCACGTTGCTACAAGCGAAGCGCTTTCGAACATCTTATGTTTAGGAATCTTTCTGGCAGCACTTCTAACTGTGAGGGCCGCCGTTCGTCAAAATCGGAGTGGCTGTTCTTCGTCGTGCTCCGTCGCTGTGCCTCGGACAACGGATAGGCTGCCCGCCGTCACCTAAGGTCCTGGACAGGATGAACCGGCACCCCATGCTGTGACTGGCAGCGCTGCCGACCTACCCATGTACAGTTCACTGTGCGGATTTTACATCAACGTTGGCATCCAGGGCCCATGCTACCCTCTCGCCAGCTAGTTCGTCGTCGCGGCGCTCGTTCCTACCGACCCGCACCGGACGGACCACGGTGTTAGGACTGTCGGCGCTTTCTAAAGGCCGCTTGACAAGATGCCCCTGGACGCCTAGGAACTCCTCTCGAGATCGCGGCACTGAAGTATGAAAAAGTGCGTGACCCCGCATTTACTTTATCAGCCATTGCCTGCCTTTCTAACTATCATAACGACTAACCATCCACTCTCCATGCGTTCGAGCCTTCTTTCACCATTCCCCGCGCCCGCGCTTCTGGCGTCGACTGCTTTCGCTCAGCTGAGGACGCTGCCGTACAACTTCACGCTCGCTGCGCTGAACAAAACCCTCCCGAACGCCAACGACACAGGCGTGCCTCTTGTTCTCGGTCTTGAATGTATGATGACGGACAGGGAGCAGACTACTGCACCAGCTGACCGCCCACTAGTTGTCTTCGATTATTCGGCAATCTATTGGACGTCGGTCAGTAATGCACCGTTTGTGGCAAGCCTCTGCACTGTGTTGTGCTGACAGCTATTCGGCATGCACTAGACGTACGCGTCAGCGCATAACAATACCTTTCCTAGCCTCGGGCTTGTCGATGGCGCATTGCATGCCTATGGCGGGAACGAATCATGGTGCGTGCGCTCATGCCTTCAATGTCGCTCTCTCAGCAAGTGACTATTGGATTAGTGACACCAACGCAGTACGCTGCGATTCAGGGGATAGCATAGGATGGTTCTCGACAGAGAACGGTCCTCCCGGCGCGGACCTATTCAGCGTCCTTCCTGCTAGTAAGTGTCTAGTCGTTCACACCGCGCATTCCAGATATTTATGAACGTCTACTGACCCATCCACGCAGCAGAGAATTGCAGGTATCCGACGCTAGCCGTACATGGGGAGGATTCTCTGTGGTCTCTTTGCCCTACTGGGAACGATTGGGGGTTGAACGAGGTGTACTATAATATTTCCCCGACGAACATATGGGAAGGAAACCGTGTCGTGGTCCACGACTGCTACGGGGTTACCTTGCAGGTTGCGCCCTTGAATTAAGAGGTCGGGATGAGGATAGTTATGGGGAGGATGCCGACCAAGAGATCCACGGGAAATGACGACGGGCCTTTGTTGGAGGAGAGCGTGCAAGCGATATAAGTCCTGTACTCACCTTCTGAAGCTTTAAGTGACTTTGGTCTTCTCTTTCTGACTTAGTATGAGCATACTCGTGACATGAGGCGTACGGGATGAACACTCTCAAGACCTCAAGAAGAATAAGACGCAAAACGAGCATCAGGGCGACTTCTTTGGGTACCGGACCGACACATTGAACCAGGCGTCCAGTCTGACTGCAGCTCGTCCTGCCGTCCTCCGCCGTATAATATGTGGTCGGGTGAGGGGAGTTGCTCAACGAATAATGGGAATGAGGGACGGGAAACATATTCCAGACGCAAATGACTTCATTACTTCCTCCGAGAATGGCAACGTGTACATGCATCAAGAATACGCCCAGCGTCCAGATACATGCATCACCACTAGAAAGAGCCCGGCTCAGCGAGGGCCAGCAACAGTAAAAGGCGGGCGACGTACCCTTGAGCCCCATCCTCGTAACATAAACCCAGGGACCCCGACGACGCCCATCCCATGCCTAGTTGACCTGGTGAACGGTCGGGTTCTTCTGCATCTTCTGCACGTTCATGGTGGCGTTCTTGTTCTCCGGGATCTTCATCGACTCCGTCGCCGCGACCATGGTGAATACCGCCGAGAAGACGACGAAAAGGCGGGTGAAGGAGAATTGCATCGTCGAAGAGTGAATGAGGGTAAGTCGCAAGAGGCGGTTGCGAAGATGATGGTGAGGTGACTGGCGGTGAGTTGGCTGGCGAAGGGGCGCTCCAGGCCCTGTTCCTCGATATATGTATGACGCTCGAAGGCCATGCGCGGGCGCTACGGGCACAGCTACGGCCGCAAAACGCGCGAAACGCACTCTAATTTAGCGCTGGACAGCGCTGGCGACCGGTTCTCGCCATCTCGGATGTCGCATCTACCTCAGAGCCTTCGAAGTTAAGGACGACTCAGCTGAAGCTCTTAGTAGTCTAGAGTCCTGTAGCGATCAGAGAGAGAGCGACAAGGAAGTTGAGATGGCGGCACAAGCCTCGTTTGCTTCCGCTGATTTTGCGGGCTTTGCCGCGCTTGGATCAAGGCGTGGCTCCAACATTCATTTTCCCTAAGCCTTTTCTCCAACAAACCCCCATGCACTATGAACGGCTATATTGGATGTATGCGCAGGCCTTGGGCTGGTAAGACTGTATATTTATTCGCTCATCAACCTGATCATACGAGTGTTCCTGCGGCGTTCAGCGCACACGACGATCTCTTGACTTCGAAGAGCTTGCATTGCATGCACTCGGGCGGCGCGGCAGGACGATCCAGGGCAGTCTAGGAACGTGAAAATGACTCAGTCATACCTCTAATCGAAGAGGGAGCCCATTGAACAACCACCAGCGATTTGGCGGGCGCAGGTACCCACGAGCGAACACAAACGCGCGCCACCTCAAGCACAGGTACTTCCAATCAGAACTCATACTGCGCAACGCTCCTCCCAATCGATGGATTTGGGCATACCTCGACGAATATGCAGCGTACTGGAGGATCTCTGCCTGCGGACTCTCACCTTATCTTCAGGCGAGAATGAAGACGATGCATTCTTCCGAAATTGGCATCAAGCACCGAGAGCTTCTTTCTCGTCATGCGACCCCTGTGCCGAACGTCTATTCCCGCATATCACGAAGATCCCAGGCCCTCCAGGACTCTTTCTGCGCTTGCGCCCGCCTCCTTCGCGCTTTTCTGCGTGTCCATTGGCGCCTTCGCAACAACTGTCGCCAGTCAGCCCGACCATTGCACCCTCTGCACCGCGAACCCTCCAGACTGCTCCAACCTACCACAAACAGTCGCATCTCTCGTATAACCGCCTCATTCAGTGCATCGCATGGCCGGCGAGACCAGCCGATAAGCGGCGTGCCTCGACGCGCACACGTCTATCCCTGGGCGCCTCTGTGCGCTCCCCCGTTTACTCCTGCGGGTTCCTTGTCACTGCGTACCGCGAGTGTTCTCGGGGGCTTGTGCAGGATCGCCCAGCTGACGCGCCCGCGCAACGGACGCATGGGGCGCTTCTATCGCGCGCGATTCCCGGGGCCGATGGAAGGCAAGGAAAGGTATAAAAGGGCACGAGGGGTAGCCCTACGAACCCCAAGCAGCTCCCCGGGCTCGCATCCCTACACACTCGCTACTCAGCATCTCTAGGACTTCGCGAGAAGCTCCCGCAGACGTTCTCTCTACCACCACAACCATCACCACGACGATGATCTCCCTTTCGAGTCTCCTCGTCCTCCTCCCCATCGCGGCGCAGATCGCGTCCGCGACGGAGTCGATGCGCATCCCGGACAACAAGAACGCGACCGCGAACGTGTTCAAGGCGGCGCAGAACGCGCCCGTGCACCAGATTGAGCGTCGTGCTGCCGGACGCGTCAACTCGGCGTACTACGTGAACTGTCAGTATTTTCTTCTGCATGCCGTGGTGACCAGGCTTCTAATTGGACTTCTCCTACTAGGGGCCATCTACTCTGGCCTGGGGAACTTCTACCCCCAGAGCATCGTTACCAAGGACCTCACTCGTATGTCCGGTCCGCCAAGGTTGTATAGTTCAAGCGGTTGACGCTACCTGGCAGACCTTCTCTACGCCTTCGCGGATACGAGCGCCAGCACCGGCGCGATCTCCCTCACAGACTCCTGGGCCGACGAGGAGATCCACTTCGATGGCGACGACTGGAATGAGACAGGTATGCTTCCCGCGCCTTCCTTTACCCTCCCCCTCCCCGTCGCTAACCTATCCCCTACTCCCCCAGGCAACAACCTCTACGGCTGCCTCAAACAAATGTACAAAATCAAGCTCGCGAACCGCAACATCAAGGTCATGCTCTCCGTCGGCGGCTGGACCTACTCGCAGAACGGCCACTACGCCTTCGTCACCAACGCCGCCGCGCGCACGCAGTTCGTCACCAGCGCCGTGCAGCTCATCGAGGACTACGGGTTCGACGGGATCGATCTGGACTTTGAGTATCCCGGTTCCGCGGAGCAGGGCGCGGGCTTTGGGGCGTTGTTCACGGAGCTGAGGGCCGCGCTGGATAAGTTGCAGCAGAGCAAGGGGGACGCGACGCCGTACGAGATTTCGGTCGCGGTGAGCGCGGGGGCGGATAACTATAAGTATCTGGATGTGAACACGATGGACGCGGCGTTGACTTATTGGAACCTGATGGTAAGCTTCAGTTTGTCATTTTTCGAGACGTTGCTAACAGGGACCATGATAGGCCTACGACTACGCGGGATCGTGGCTCTCGACGGTCGCCAACCAGGCGAACTTGTACCCGGATAGCTACAACAACGTCAGCACGACGGCGGCGCTCGATTGGTACAAGGCGAACGGCGCGACGACCTCGAAGATCGTCATGGGCGTGCCCCTCTACGGTCGCGCTTTCGAGGAGACTGGTAAGTCGTGCTATTCTCTCACCCAACCTCTGTCACTCACCCGCCCTTTAGACGGCCTCGGGCACACGTACAACGGCATCGGCCCTGGCACGGTCGAAGCGGGTATCTATAGCTACGAGACCCTCCCTCGTGCGTCTTCACCTTCTCTCACCCTACTCCCCATCACTGACGCCGACCCTCCAGTCGCCGGCGCCACCGTCTACGAGAACTCGACATCCGTCGCCTCGTACTCCTACGACTCCAGCAAGCGCGAGTTCGTCTCCTACGACACGCCCAACATCGCGAAGGCGAAGGCGCAGTATGTGGCCAGCAACGGGCTCGCGGGCACGATGTTCTGGGAGCTGTCGACCGATAAGGTCGGCGCGGACAGTTTGGTCGGCACGACGCACGGTGTGTTTGGCACGCTCGATAGCACGCAGAACCATATCAAGTGCGTTTACGAGTCCCTTCATTTTACACCTCATAACGAATCTTACTGACCCGCTCCCCCTTCCCCAGCTACCCGAACTCCAAGTGGGACAACATCAGGAGCAACCTCGGCCAGGGCGGCTCCGGCACGCCGACGACCACCTCTGGCGGCTCGACCCCGACGGGCGGCAACTGCGCCGGTGCGGCTGCCTACAACGCCGCGACGGCGTACACTGGCGGGCAGACGTGCACCTACAACGGCCACCTCTGGACGGCCAAGTGGTGGACGCAGGGTGAGACGCCCAGCGCGTCTTCCGACGTCTGGACCGACAGCGGCGCGTGCTAGATGGATGGCGCGCACTCGCCTAACGGCGCTGGCTACCTACATGGCGGTGGAAACATACCATGCGCCGACAGTTGAAGCAAACAGTTATCTTGAAGGGACTATGGTCGTACTACTACTACTACACTCTTTTCCACTACTTATCGGGCTTTTGCGACAAAAATCACCGCTCTTTCAGCAGTAGATAGAAGTGTACTTGTATCGCAGTGAAAGGGGAATATTTATGCTTGGAAATAACATTGACACCTGATCCCAACCTGCGCCTAACCGACGCCTACCTGCGCCTTTACACTAGCCAACAATTTGTTTATGGCCACAACAAAGCCTTCCATAACGGGCGATGACGCCATCACCGCACGTGGTCACCAAACCCTGAGCCCCACAAGGATCAACAACAACAAAATGCCTTTCTCCTCCTGCGCTCATGTTCATCTGCACAGCGGCTTCATATCTAAGTTTGCGTGAATGTAAACTGCGAAAGGAGGAGAGGAGAAAGGTCAATTTTCGTCGTATCCATCCAAACTTGCTTGCGCTGCCGAAAGCTCCGTCGACGCGACCTCGTTCGACGACGACTTCTGATTCGTGAGTCACCAAACAGGCCCGAATGGTCGTCGATACAGCTTGGCCGCTGCCACCGCTCGAATGATCTGCGCGGAGACGTCGAGTCGAACTCCCGCCCTGCGCCTGCGCATGCGTCCAGGTGCGGCCGTTCGTCCTCGGTAGCATCAACGGCGCGATCTCGAGGGTACGCCCAGGCACTGATTCATATATTCATTCCTTCCTCCTCGGACGCGGTATGTACAGAGCGACTGTTGGTGGTGTACGCCCTGTCCCCTCGGAGCTGTTGCAAGTCGGCGATGGCCACAAGATCCAAGGGCATCCTTTTATTTTCTCTCGTTCTTGTCAGTAGGCCTGCCGACTAGCTTCCGCCTTCTTGAGCGCTACGCGCTACGAGACGCGCTTCTGGCATGTCAAGGCACATCTCTCGGTCACCCCCTCAGGGAGTGTGAAACCTCGCGTATGAGGCATACGCCCGCTTTCGTGCCCGCTCGCATTGAGCAATTCCCGTGTGGGCGCTGCCCATTCAGGAGACCCCGCGGGAGGTACAAAAGGCGCACCGAGCTGTCCTCCTACCCTCATCCCCAGCCTCCCCTCGGCTTCGTCCCCACCGACCTTCCTTCATTTTTATTTACTGTCATTCACTCTTTCACTTCCGTGATGGCCTACCTCTCCTTTGTCCGCCTCTCGCTCATGGTGAGCGCGGTGATGTCCGTCATTACTTCGGTGCACGCCACCGAGGCGATGCGCATCCCCGCCAACAAGAACGCGACGATGGACATTCAGGCGATGCAGCAGAACCCTGAGGTTCACCAGCTCTCGCGCCGCGCCAACGGCAAGGTCAACATCGCTTACTACGTTAACTGTACGTTCTACTCTTTCTATATGTCTGCTCCTCATTGACCATTACTGCAGGGGCTATTTATGAGGGTCTGGGCTTCTTCATGCCAACCGACATCGTTACGGATGGCTTGACCCGTACGTCTTACCAACCCTTTTACTGTCGATCCACGCTAACTCTGCAATAGACATCCTGTACTCCTTTGCCGATATCGACCCGGCGAGCGGTCACCTCTTCCTCTCCGACGAGTGGGCCGACGAGCAGATCACCTTCGACGGCGACGACAAGTCCGAGGCGGGCAACAATCTCTACGGCTGCCTGAAGCAGATGTACAAGATCAAGCTCGCCAACCGCAACATCAAGGTCCTCCTCTCCGTCGGCGGCTACACCTGGTCCCAGGACGGCCACTTCGCGTTCGTCACGAACGACGGCGCGCGCGCGCAGTTCGTCAAGGACGCGGTGCAGCTTATTGAGGACTACGGCTTCGACGGCATCGACCTCGACTTCGAGTACCCGGCGAGCACGGCGGAGGGCAGCGGCTACGGGAAGCTGTTCTCGGAGCTGCGCACGGCGTTCGACAACCTGCAGAAGCAGAAGGGCGACGCGGAGCCGTACCAGCTCACTGTCGCCATCGGCGCGGGTGAGGCGGGCTACCAGTACCTCGACATTCCGACCATGGACGCTGCGCTGAGCTACTGGAACTTGATGGCCAGTCTACGACATTCCTTATCCGCAAGTCCATGATCTGACGCTCGCTTAGGCTTACGACTACGCCGGCGCCTGGCTCGACTTCACCGCCAACCAGGCCAACGTCAACCCCGACGGCATCAACAGCGTCTCCACTGCGCAGGCCCTCGACCACTACTTCGGCACCGGCGCGACCAAGGACAAGATGGTCCTCGGTATCCCCCTCTACGGCCGTGGCTTCGAGAACACCGACGGCCTCGGCAAGTCGTACAGCGGCGTCGGCGCCGGTACGACCCAGGAGGGTGTCTGGTCCTACGAGAACTTGCCTTGTATGTCTCCTCATTTTTTCTCTTCGTCACAATGAGCCCTACTAACCTCTCTTACAGTCGCCGGCGCGCAGATCTTCGAGGACTCCAAGTCGATCTCGTCCTACTCCTACGACAGCGCCAAGCGCGAGCTCATCTCCTACGACACGCCGAACATCGTGAAGCAGAAGGCACAGTACGTGATCGACCAGGGCCTCGCGGGTACCATGTTCTGGGAGCTCTCCACGGACAAGGTCGGCGCGGACAGCCTTGTCGCGGCTGCCAAGAGCGCCATCGGCGGTCTCGACACGACGCAGAACCACATCAAGTGAGCTTCTCCTTCGTTCCCTTGTCCACATACTAACCCTCCTCTCAGCTTCCCGAACTCGAAGTGGGACAACATCAAGAACAACCTTGGCCAGGGCGCTGCTCCCCCCGCGACCACCGCGCCGCCCGCCACGACTGCCCCGCCCGCTACCACTGCTCCTCCGGCTACTACTGCCCCGCCTGCGACGACCGCGCCCCCGGCGACCACCACCGCCGGTAACGGCGGATCTGGCGGCGCGTGCACTGAGGGCGCAATCCGCTGCGACACCGAGTCGACCTGGTCGATGTGCGGCTCCGGCTACTGGCAGAGCATGGGCGCCGTCCCCGGCGGCATGGTCTGCCGCGACGGCCAGATCGTCGTCGCGCGCAAGCGCGATGTCCATCACCGCAGCTGGGCGAGCCGACAGCACTAAGTGGTTGATCGGCACCAAGTGCATGGGTCAGCATCTGATGACTGGCTAGCTTCGGTTGACGCAGCACCCCATCGCTCGAAAGTAACGATTCACGGATGATCACGCCCACCATCCCGTATCCTTCAAGTATTTATTTATTATCTATTATTGGTGTTTAGGGACATACTCATGTCATGGTTGCGGTTGCATGCATGTGCGCTGTATACCTGGGGAAATACAACGATCATTTGGGGCTTTCTTTCCTTGTGCGCTCAGTCTGGGATGTGAAGGGACGGCAGGTGTGGTTCGAATTACGCTAAGTATTATTCTTCTTTTTCATTTTCGGATAGTCTACCCTTGCAACATCTACTATTACAGTCATACACGCATTACTTCTACACGCCAAATATCTTCGCGAAGTACCGCTCAACGCCTTCTGCCTCGAACACGATTGCCCCGATCGCGCCATCTGGACGGACGACGAAGGTGGTAGGCTCGTCTCCGACCTGGTATGTGCGATACGCATGCCCCTCGAGGTCCTCCACGACCTTCACGCTAGGTATAATCAGCATCTTCCCTTGGGGCACGATCACCACGGTCTGCGCCACCCCATCCGGGAGCGCCTTCACCACATCAACGACCGACTTGACCTTCGTCTCGTCCGCAGTGAAGACAAGCACCGTATGCCTCGCGCTATCGAGTACGTCAAACAGCTTCTCCACGCCCTCCCCTCGCAGCGGTGCCGACGGCGCACGATCCCCCGCGCGCAGCCCGCCCGCCCCCGACCCATACGCGCTCGGTATCGCATCCATCCCAGGGTTCCGCTCATCCAACACGATGTCGCTTCCCCGATAATTGACGCCCAGCTGTTGCAGCTCGCTCTTGCGCTCCCACATCGCGTCGGAGGCCTTTGCATAGGCGGCGCCGTGTTCTTTGAATGCCTTGCTGGTCTTGTTGTAGAGCTCTGTGGTTTTCTGGAGCATGGCGGCGATGACGGGGAGGCGCTCGGAGGTGTAGGTGTTGAGGAGGCTGAGCGGGGCGAGCTTCTTGTGGACGAGGGCGAGTTTCCAGGCGAGGTTGAACTGTGGATGAGGGAAGTCAGTCAAAGAGAATAATTACGACTCAAATAACTGACCCCATCCTGAATACTTGAGTTCATGCCCTGAGCCCCTGTCGGACTGTGGGTATGCGCGGCGTCTACATATAGGTCAGAAAGTCTGCTTGGATCATTGCTAGAAGTTAGGACGCACCTCCTGCAACAAGAACGCGGCCTTCGCCTAGACTATCCACCATGCGAATATTCGGCCGCCACCACGACGCACACTTCAGCTCGCCGAACTCGACGTCCTTCCTGCCCGTGAGGTTCAGGAAGTGCTCGATGATACCGTCACGGGCGTCAAGCTTGTCGGACGCGTTTTCGCCGCCCGCCATGACGGTGGCGAGGCCTGGGACTTCTGAAGTGCGAAACAGGCAGTATCTGTGGGTTGAGGTAATCCTCGTCAGCTCTGAGCACCTGTATTAGAGGAGGTCGAAGTTACTGACGTATGTGCGGTTTCGCCATTGGCCGCTCCGCCCATATTGCTGTCGAACATATGCCAGTATGCCTGTGGAGTACAACCGTCAGAAATCCAGCACACGATATGCAAGGCGTCAGCTCACGTCGTCCAATCCCTTCACCTCGATATCCCCCAGCATCATCGGCTTCTCGTGCAGTGTCTCTCCGAGGAAAGCAAGCCCGAGTCCGTGCCGCACAGTGCTATGCCCGCCGTCGCATCCGACAAGGAATTCGAAGTTGGCCGTCTCCACGCTGCCGCCCGCCTTCACCAGCTCCGCGGTGACCTTGTCGGCGTCCTGCGTGAAGCTCCGCAGTTCGGTCCCGCGCTCGACTTCGCAGCCGTGCTTGGCGAGGTGCTCGTAGAGCAATGCTTCGAAGCGGTCCTGGCCCATGACACGCAGGTTGGGCTAGATCATAGGTCGGCATTCGACTGAAGCACGGACAGAGCGAGAAGAGAGGAGGTCAACGTACCCAAGGCTTGTCTGGCGTGGGGTCCACCACAGGTTCGAGGGCGATCTCCTTCGCAACCTTCGTGGCGCCCGGCATCTCGTAGAGGCGGACCTTCTTGAGATTTATGGATCGCTTCCAGAAGTCGTCGATGAGACCGAGCAGGTTCAGTACTTCTATGGTCCTGGGCTACGAGCAGCACGATGTCACTTTCAACCTGAAAGAAATGCTGGGGAGACAACCGCTCACCTGAATGCCGTTCCCCTTCTGCCCAACCCGAGGCTGAGGGAGTTTGTCGATGAGACGAACCGATACGCCGCTCTTGAGTAAGCTGAGGGCCAAAGAGGAGCCAGTTGGGCCCGCGCCAACCTGCGAAAATTGTTCAGTCCAGTCCGCTCTTGAACGCTTGTGAGATTGCCACTCACAATGAGAACAGAGGGTGACATATTCATCAGACAGAGAAGTGCACTCAGCAGAGACCGTCGTCGAATATAGAGCACCTATAGTCGCAGTCACTGATATACACGAGCCTGCCGTGCAGCCGGATGGCGACACGCCGCGGAGGTATCCCGTTGTAGAGTCTCGTAGAGTAAGACGACGGCAAAGACCAGTTGACCTATTGTTCTCGTCATCGCTATAGCTGTTCTCGGGAGCCGTGGAAGAGTGCCTATGGTTCATCGAAGGATAAGGTGCGCAATATAGGCGGCATCGCGAAGATCTTGACGTCGGAGTGCGGGGGTGAGTGCGAAAGCGGTTCCAAAGTCGTCGGTGTCATTTCGTAAGGAAGTACAAGGTAAACAAGGTCGGTCACCTACTCGTGAGTGCCACATATCGGCCAACCATACCATCACTTGGTCACGGTAGTTCCAGCCGAGACTCGGACCTATAGGTCGGGACTGCACCGCGTCTGAAGAACATTGGGTCGAGGTGGCCTTTGCAGTTGCATTGGATTGATGCACATCACCAGCCGCGAGTCCAAACTGAACCCGGAGGTCTGCATTGACAGGAACGTGCCTTCTGTATGCAGAACCCATGAGAGAACGCATGAAGATGGGGAAAAAGACCAATGAGTGGCCATTCATAACACAAAGTGCATTAAGGGGGAATCGAACCCCCGGCGGGTCGAGACAGTTGGCAACGACCCAGGTTACCACTACCCCATTAATGCTTACAAACGGGTGACCCAGTGCCCTCTCCGATGTGGTGGCATTCAACTTGGACCATGTGCCCAAAATCGCACCTGCAAAGCCTTCGCTTGCGCACCAGCGACGGCGACAGACAGGATTACGAGCTTTTCGAAAGTTCGGTCAAACGACGAAGAGATCAACACTGGATACGCCATCTCGAGCGTAAGTGTGTATTGTGCAAGATTTGGAAAGCAAGGTAATCGGATGCAAGATATGGGCGAGGTCTGAGACGCCTGGTGTTCAAGAATGGAGAGCTTCGTCGCCGCTACTGGGAATGGTTGGCTGCGAGTGAGATGGCAAGTGCGTTAGCGGATTGACGTGTGCACTATTGGCGCTACACCTTGGCCATCGCCCGCGCACGCACGAACCCGTCAAGCTTCTTGCGAAGGGGATGGTCCGGGCGGACGCCGACGAGGCGAAGCATGTTGGCCAGATCCTGGGCGAGGCGGAGGCGCTCCTCGTCGCTGCAGGGTGCAGGACGTATGCAGGAGTTCGAGCATGAGCCGGAAGAGCTACTGCTGGCCGAGACACCGCCACCGCTGCCGGACGCGCGAGCGGAGCTTCCTGCAGCAACGCTACCGGACGCAGACGCGCTGCCACTGCCTTGAATGCCAACGCTGCTGCCTTGCGCGGCGGCGCTGCTTCCTCCGCCGGCTTCGCCCTGACTATCCTCGGCCGGCTGCACATTCTCCTGCTCTTCATTCTCCGGCTCGAGCAGCGCCTTTACCGCGCGTGCCAGCCGCCCACGCGGGTCCGCGCCCGGCCTTTTCTTTGCCTTCTTCTTTCCCTTCGCCTTCGGCACAGCGAGCAGAGGGTCGACCACCTCCGTGCGGAAGCGCCGCAAAGCCATCGCGTTCACGGGCACGACGCGATCAGGCGCACTGCCCGCCTCCGCCGCTGCCTCTGCCAGCGCGCGCGCCGCAGCGTCTCCCTCACCCTCATCCCAGCCCCACGACTTCAGCACTATGAGCCTATATGCGCGCAGCCTCGCCGCCAGCTCCGCGCGTGGGAGGCCGGGAGGTGGAGGCGCACCCGCGAACGCGTCCGCCGCGCGCAGCCACCCGCGGTCCTCGTCCACCGCGCGCTTCACGTAGTGGCGGTCCAGGTAGTGCAGCAGGCGCCCCGCGGCGCGCGCGGCGGCGTTGTAGCGCGCGAACGCAGGGCCGAGGAAGCGCGGGAGGGCAAGCGCGGCGGGCGGCGACGCGTCCGCGGCGGGGGCGGCGAGCAGCACATCGCGCGCGGTCGCGGCGAAGTAGCGGTCGAGCTGGGTGTAGAGGTCCGCGCCGGAGAGCGAGTCGGCGGTCGCGCTTTGCGCGGTGCAGCTGGGAGGGAGGTGTTAGTGGCGACAGGGAGGGGAAGCGCGCAGGGTGGCGTACTAGTTGTACACGTTCGAGTGGATGCCAGAGTACCAGCCCACGTCGATGGCAGGTGCACGCGCGGGGTCCTCGTCTTCGGCGGGAGCGGTAAACATGTGGTCAAGGGCGGGCGAAATGTAGGGCCACAGCGCCTGCAGCGAGCTCGCCGGGTTCGCGCTCCCCGTGGCTGGGCTCGGAAGCGGCGGCGGCACCGTGCGCACGACGGTCTTGCCCTTGTCTGCCATTATTCGCGTTCGTGTCGGTTCGGCGTCCGACGTCGAGGTAGACGACGAGCCGCTTGGACTGCGAGATAAGATTCACCTAGCGCCACAAATTCCTCGGCGATCCCCATTCCCCATTTGGGCATTTCCTTGTCCTTCCGAACCATCATGGAGCCTGAGGCGCCGACGGCCACGACGAGCGGCACAATGCTGGACGACATGGATGTCGACCTCGACACGCATCTCTCTTACCCGACCGCAGAACCTGTCGTGCTCCCTCCCAGTAGTAGCACATCCGCGCCAGCTCGCCCTTTGCTGAAGGAGAGGCTCTATGTCGGCAATCTGCATCCCACGGTTGACGAGTGCGTTATCGCCTGTCCCAAAGACGATCACTGACACGGACTTCCCAGATACACGCTCATACGACTCTTCCAACGGTACGGAAAAGTCACTCGCCTCGACTTTCTCTTCCACAAAGCCGGCCCGCAGCGCGGCAAGCCGCGCGGGTACGCGTTCGTGGAGTATGCCAATGCACAGGTAAGCATATATGCTTTATGTCGAGCTCTGTTGCTTATTCTCCCCGCTTGCGCACGCATTTACATGTATGGACATCTCGGCACGCCCAAATCCACACCTGCGGCGCTCGATTTCCAGCTTGCATTGGGCTGCTTCGCCCATCCATCCTTCCCCATCCGTTGAAACCATCTGTCGTCCTCCATGCTTCCGCTTCTGTCACTCCATATATGCTTCACCTAGCAGCCCTCTGACACTCGTCCCAGGAAGCAAGTAACGCCCTCGCCGCCACTCACGATCGCCTACTTCGCGGCCGGCGCCTAGTGGTTACTCACGCACAACACGCACCCGCAGACGGCGCGTCATATCAGCATCGATCTCAGCACCAGCCCACGGCGCTCAGTATCATCAAGAGCGCGCAGGCGAGGCGGAATGGGTGAGTCTGGCTTGTCTCGATCATAGTATATGCTGGCTGACGATGCTCTCAGTGACAAGATCGCCCAGATGGAGGCTAAGCTTCGTCAAATGGAGGCAGATACCGCGTTGAACGGGCCCAAACCCCCCGCGCCGACCTCTGAGGCATCAACCACCTCCGAGCAAGGCCCTCCGGCATCCCCTCAGCCCCCTTCCCATGTCTCTATGCCATCGCATGCCATCTCATCTCAACCCCTCCCTCTGCACCCGTCGTTGCCCGCAAAACCGCCACCGACACTCGAGAGCGTGATGGCTCCGCGCGAGACCGTGGGCGATACGTCGATTCATCCGACGCAGCAGCGGCCGGTGCAGACGAAAGCGACGAATGGGCTCGGGTCTCTGCAGACAACACATAAGCCTTCGCCAACCTCCTCTTTGGGAACGCCATACTCGTCGTTAACGGCGCCCACTGTGCGACCAGCACCCTCTAAACCGACCGTAGGCGTGCAAGGGCTCCTTGGTCGACCGGCTATGCCATCGCGGACGTTGTCTACGACTGCGCCGCCCATACGGCCTTTCCAAGGGGCGGTTCCGACGCTGAAGCCGTTGAGACCGTCGCCATCGACAGTAGCGACGAAGCCGACGCTAGCACCACCGGCGAAGAAGAAGCAGGGACTGTCGGGCGTGAAGATCGTGAAGAAGAAGACGTAGGGATGGGTGGGATGAGAATTGGGTATCAGTATTTGGAGAGGACAGCGAGGCGGCCGTGCAACCGTCAAGCTGGCGGGTGGCTTGACATGTGGTCACAGGATACGGCGCACTAGGAATATATCGACCATTTCCTTCTTCGATAGCGCAAAGTTTGGAAGAATTTGTCGACTACCGACGACAGCAGTCAAGCTTCAAGTCCGCTAACAGCGAGCAGTTCAACCCTGGGAGAAAATTCGCCTCGGATTGATCCGGTCGCGTTCCCGCCGGCCAAGTCTAGTGTTGCCGACGATCCGATTTCGATTCGAGTCGAGTTAGAAAATGCGAAGAAATAGAAACGATCCGAGTCGAGTTGAGTCGAGTTCAGCTCGGCCATTCCCATCAATATTGTCGGACTTTGCCGAAAGGCACTCCAGCGTGCAGCAACAATGGGTTCTGCATGCAGGGATGGTATAGGCCCCCGATAGCTTTTGAGAGAGGGAAGGTAATCAACTTTGTTGTGTGTCTGTAAGCATGGGAGATGCGCTTTGCAGACAAATCCTTTCGAGAAATGATATCAAGTCGAACAGTCACATGCTTTCAACGCCGTTTTCGAGGGTAGCGGGCATTTCCAGATGGAAAGGACACCTAAGAGACTACTTATGGCCTCTATAGCGGCGGTAGAAGCTGATACCTGCTAATCTAGAGGCGCCATCGCGCCCGCCTCGGTCGAAGACAGCGAGGCCGAAAATTCTGGAATCTCGAGCGCCTCCGAGGGCAAGAGGTACGGCGTGGTCGCCTTCGACCCCATCGGGGCTTCATACGAGGTGGTCTCCGAGATATAGCAGCGCAAAAACCTGCAGCTTCCCTCAAGAGCAGGCCTTGAGGCGTACAGGCAGTGGCCGAGTATATCAGCGAATTTCGAGAATCGAGTTGGGATTCGATCCGAGTTCCCATCAACTCGCATGCCTGTTCAGGCAAGCGATCTCAACTCGACTCGGATCGCCACCCGAGTTAGCTCGGATCGTCGACAACACTAGCCAAGTCGGAGGGCATTGTTTCCTGCGCATCAGCCCACACGTCCTCCTCTGCGCCCACCCGGGCCAATTCATGCAGCCAATCGTCCGAGGTCGACCGTCTCTATCCAGCCCTGAAGCAATAGACGCCCAAAGCGCAGCAGGGAGCTCCACTGTCTTGTTGGGCGCCGTGATTCACTGAATCGTCGCCTCTTTCCGCCGCATGCAAATGACTTGCGGCCGTCTGGCGGGAAGCGGCGGGGGTCGATTTTCGTCATTTTTTCTGCTCGGGGTGCCTCCGACGTGCTCTGTGAGTCTCTGTGCGACTATTCTCTTGAGGTGAGTAAAGCAGAGGAGGGCAAGGATTGTCCCTGCAGCTCCAAAAGATGAGGAGAAAACACGGTAGGCGCGCATCGACCAGCGTAGACTTGCATATTCCGTGCCACTCTATTCCGTGTGCCCGCTTCACGTCGCGCTCATACGCAAATCTCGAACCCCGCCTCTGAAACCTGCGCACCTGACGTGCCAGCCCGCGCCCGCCGCCATACGATCATATGTGCACCCATCGCGCCTTCGCCCACCCTGCGCGCGCGCCGGTACAAATACCATGGCGCGCCGCGCTCAGTTCTCCCCATTCCCTACGCCCCCTTCGGTTGAGGCCTGCCCATCTCTCACGTACCCTTTCCTTCTTTTTGTCCCATCCTTCGTTTAAGTTATCGCTATGGCCTTCAACGCCGCCCGCCTTTCGCTCCTCGCCGCCGTCGCGCTCTCCGTGGTCTCCTCGGTTTCCGCGACGGAGTCGATGAAGATCCCGTCGAACAAGAACGAGACGATGCGCATCCAGGCGCAGCAGGAGAACCCCAAGGTCAACCAGGTCTCCAAGCGCACGATGCTCGGTCGCCAGGACGCGGGCAAGGTTAACCTTGCCTACTACGTCAACTGTGAGCCTGCCTCGTTCTTTATGCCTGAATAGGGCTAACGAATCTTTCAGGGGCTATCTACGATGGTCTTGGCAACTTCATGCCGACCGACATCGTCACTGACGACCTTACGCGTAAGTGCCCTCCTCAAGCGGTAGTCTGATCTTATCTAACCGTCCGGTAGACATTCTGTACTCGTTCGCCGACATCGACCCTGCCACCGGCCACCTCTTCCTCTCTGACGAGTGGGCCGATGAGCAGATCACCTTCGACGGTGACGACACCTCCGAGGCGGGTAACAACCTGTACGGCTGCCTCAAGCAGATGTACAAGTTCAAGCTCGCCAAGCGCTCATTGAAGGTCCTCCTCTCCGTCGGTGGCTACACCTGGTCCCAGGACGGGCACTTCGGTTTCGTCACCAACGACGCTGCCCGCGCCCAGTTCGTCAAGGACGCGGTCCAGCTCATTGAGGACTACGGCTTCGATGGCATCGACCTCGACTTCGAGTTCCCGGCCTCTGCTGAGGAGGGTACCGGCTACGGCAAGCTCTTCGCTGAGCTCCGTACTGCCTTCGACGATCTCCAGAAGCAGAAGGGTGACGCCCAGCCGTACCAGCTCTCCGTCGCGGTGAGCTCCGGCGAGAGCAACTACCAGTTCCTCGACGTCAAGACCATGGACGCCGCGCTCAACTACTGGAACCTGATGGTCAGTTCACTCCTATTTACATCCTCTTTCCCGTGCTAACTCGTTTGCAGGCCTACGACTACTCCGGTGCTTGGCTCGACTTCGTCGCCAACCAGGCCAACGTCTACCCCGACGGCATCAACAACGTCAGCACCCAGCAGGCGCTCGACTGGTACGCCGGCGCCGGTGCGACCACCGACAAGGTCGTCCTCGGCATCCCCGTCTACGGCCGCGGCTTCGAGGACACCGACGGTCTCGGTGCCACCTACAACGGCGTCGGCACGGGCACCACCCAGGAGGGTGTCTGGTCGTACGAGAACCTGCCCTTCGACGGTGCTGAGGTCTTCGAGAACACCACGTCCATCTCCTCGTACTCGTACGATAAGACCAAGCGCCAGTTCATCTCGTACGACACGCCCGCGATCGCTGGTGCCAAGGGCCAGTACACCGTCGACAAGGGTCTCGCGGGCACCATGTTCTGGGAGCTCTCGACCGACAAGACCGGCCAGGACAGCCTCGTGACCGCCGCCGCTGCTAAGCTCGGCAGCCTCGACACGACGGAGAACCACATCAAGTGAGTTATCCCTCTCCGTTGCGCTGTCCTCGTGCTTACAATCCTCGCAGCTACCCGAACTCGAAGTGGGACAACATCAAGAACAACCTCGGCCAGGCCACCGCGCGCCGCTCGCACATGCGCCGCACCCGCTCCAACTCGCTCTAAGCGCCTCGCTCTGAGCGACGACGGGTCCACGCCACTTACGACGCACATGTTCATTGGTTGTAATCGTTGGGAAGGATTACCATGGGTATAACGCCTCATACTGTATAGTCACTCGTTAACTATTTAACTTATTTATCGGATGCAACTGCGTCTCGCACGACTTCTCCTTCCTTCGTATTGCCTGGTTGAGTGACATGTTCAAGATTCGAGAGTTATATGGGAGGCAAGATTCCGTACACTTTCACCGCTGGCTCGAACTCCTTCAGATGCTCCCCGACATTCCTTTGGTCTCATACCTCGCTCTTCCCATCGCCATGAACAAGACGTCCGAATCTCGGTTCCATTGCAAGGGCTTAGCGTTGAGTTTGTCAGTGACCTTGTAACAGCCCTCCGAGCGGCACATCGAGAATATCTTCGTATGAAATACAGATACAGGTCATTCTCCGATCGCTCGACCTTGCTGGCTTCCTGCCTCCTTCTATCTGTCCACCTCTCTCTCTGCTCGCCCCCTCCCATGTCGCTCCACCCATTAAGCCGGCACCAGCATGTTCCCATACCACGACTGCGCGAACTCGTCGAGGCTCAGGACAGCACGCTCCGGATAGAGCGCGCGGGCGTCGAGCGCGCCGTCTTGCACGGCGCGCTCTACTGTGTTGTCCCCGCGGTACCACATGCTGTACGCGTACTCCGGCAGGGCGCGCGTGCGGAGCGCGGTGGGCCCCGCTCGCGCGCCCTCGTCGACCTTCGTCTTGAGCTCGGCCTCGGTGGTCTGCCATGGGACGTCAGCTTCTTAGACGGCGCATACACCCTGCCTCCGCGACGGGCCACAGATCTCTCTGTGGAAGCCGCCTCTTTGGCCAAACAATCGGAAGCAGAAGAGGTAAGTCGGCCCACGCACCTTGGTCACGACCTTGTCGAGCGCCTTCGCGTCGACGCCCTTCGCTGCGGCCAGCCGGTAGAGCTCGCGCTGGGTCGCCTGCGCCTCCCACACGAACACGGTGCGGTTCAGCGTGCGCGTGTCGGCGAGGATCAGCGCGACCCATGCGCCGATGTTGTTGATGTCGGTGCCGGCGGTGGGCACCTCGCCCGGTTCGTGGAACGTGTGCGACAGCCGGACGATGCCGGAGCGACCGGCGTAAGAGGGCGGGTAGGGAAGGAGGACCTGGGGCGCGGGTAATTATGTTGTTGAGGAACAAGCGGAAGTAGGCGGAAAGTAAGGAAAGGAGGGCAGGAAAGTGGGCAGGAAAGTGGGGCGGAAACCTACTGACCTGCAGCCAAATCCCGACCTCGATGACGGTGTATCCGAGTCCAAGCTCACGGATGTACTTCTGGATGTCATATTTCTGAAAATGACGGTCGGTAAGTCGTGTATCTGAGCCTGAAGGCGAAAGGACGACGCATACCATGTCCTGCAGGAGCATCGCTCCCGGCGGCGCGTGCGAAGACCAGTCGCACGGCACGACGCGCTTGACGCCGGCGTCCTTCGCTGCCGCGAAGAGCGGGCGCTGCGTGTCGAGAAGGTACGCGGTGAGCGCGGACACCACGATGTCCGCCCCCTTGAAAAGCGCGACTAGCTCGTCGTGCGACGCCTTTGTCAGGTCCGGGTGCACGAGCACCTCTGCGCCGCGCTCCTGGAAGTCGACCACGACCGGCTTGCTCGCGGAGCGCACAACCACGGCGACGCGCTATGGGGACCGGTTATGTGAGCTACGGCAGTCCATCGGTCTAAGAAGAGCGGCACGTACGAAGTTGCCAGAGCGCAGCAGACCATTGACGATGCTGGTGCCAGTACTGCCGGTGGCGCCGATGACCACGACACGGGGCTTGCTCTCGCTGGATGCAGACATGCTGAGTATGAAGGAATCTGGACTGTCTTCGATACAGTCAAACCTACCCACCTACTCACTCTCTTTATACTGCAGTCTCCCCCGCCAGGCTTGCTAACCGCTTACATGATGCCCACGCCCGGTAGCGCATCCGACACGGCGGGGCCATTCAGACCTCCTGGGAATCAGCCGACGGTGAGCGTCAGCAAGACCATAGCGGCGACCCACTTAGACCGGATTGGTCTCGAATATAGGCTACTGTTGGGTGCCAATATAGGCAGTATCCAATTCTTATATGGGTGTCTTCATTGTCTTACCAATCCCAGTCCGACGAGCGACCCGAATCGGCGAAGCAGCTGACAGAAACTGCGAAGGTTGCCAGTGAGAATAAGCAACAGGCGCTCGGGAATATACTCGTACCTCCAGTTCTTCCTTAACAAGCGTTCGTTCACCATGCCCTGCATTCTACAGGGCTTCTATCGGGCTCAGGTCGATAATGACGGACACTGCGTCAACGGTAGCTCGATTGCAGAGCGGGTGAGAGACGTTGGCAGCAGCAGCTTGCTAGTATAGTCCCCAGTCGTTAGCCACTGTCGAAGCCATGCGGGCTGCTCGCAGGAGTGCAAAGGATCAGAAGATTTCCGACCTGAGTTCAACGTTGCGTGACTTCCCGGCAGATTCCGAAATATCACGTGGTGTGGACCCACACGCACGGCTTCGCGGCAGAAAAAAGGACTGAAAGGCTCTATGCAACGAAGATCAGAAACAAAAAAGCATCACGGACTTGAGCCTAAACCTCGGGGCAATTTTAGAATTTTCCCTTCAACAAGAACGATACTAGAGTACACTAAATACAGAGGGGAGATTCGAATCTTCTGCTAAGACCTGCCGCGATATCGACCTCTCAGTGTGGCACGGGTATGATTTGCAAGGTGACCTTGTAGCAGTCCTTGACCACGACGGAAGAGTGGGAATTTTCCGACGAGATGTTATAAAACACCTCATTCTTCCCATCTTTGTTCCCAGTCGGGCAGAGCGACCAAAGGGCATTCTGCCCATGCGCGGCGAGCGATGCGTATCTATGCCCTCGCGCTGTGCGGGGAATTAGCTCGATCTCAAGGCGACCTCCAAGCCACTATCTCTGAAGACTCACAGGCATGAATAGCAGTGAACTGATCTGTCTCGGGGGAGCTCAGATAGGAACCGAGCCATGTCATTGCGTGTCCCGAAACAACTAGCGATGCGTTGACTGTCATATGCATATCAACATAGGATTCATTGGCAATGGATCGGAAGACCGACGCCGTGAAGGACACACCACGCACTTGCCGTGTCATAGCCGTGCATCGCGCCGCCGACAAGCCCAAGACTGATGTTGTAATATTCCTTGTAAGGCCAGGACGCGTAGGTCTGTTCGCGCAGATCGGCGATCAGCGACTCGTAAACACCAACGACTCGTAGTACAGCGTAGTGCTCGGGTTCGAGGAAATTTCTAGGACGCACCGACGTTATCAACAACGTCGAACCAGGAAGGGAAACTAGGCAGTAGTCAGTGTCCAGGCACACTAGCCCAGCTCCGGGCTTTCTGTATGATTGCGCACATTCGTGACCCAGGACGAGAGGCACGCCGGTGTCGTTGGCATTTGGGAGAGTCGTGTTCAGCGCGGCGAGCGTAAACATGTAGGGTAGCGTCTTCAGCGGAGCAGGGGATGCCGTCGATTGTCCGAGAGAAGTCGGGGCCATGGCCAGGAAGACCGCGAGCGCGATGAAGATTGAAGAAAAAGTCGACTTCATTTTGGACTGAGGGCGGAGGGAGGTGGTTGAGCGAGAAGGATGGGCGGTGTCGCGCCTTTTTATGCTGCTGCGAGGGAGAAATCCAGTGGGAGTATCGTTACAAGCCAAGTAGAGGTGCATCCGTACCACTGTCATGAAGCTTCTGCGGGCAGGTCAAGATGGATGCGACGACTACGGGATGGCTAGCGAGGGAGGATGGACGGGATTACCCCGCGAGAGGAGGCGCGTAGACCTTCATACCGAGAAGCTTGAAACTCCGCGGGAGGGCTTGTACCTTCATGCGGAGGAGTTCCGTCGCCACGCAGAGGATGTAGAAATCGATCTTGAAAGCTACCGATGGCGCACGACCTGATGCTCTGGCTAGGCTTCCCGCGACTGATAGAAGGATGTTGTTCATGGTATTCTTGCGCGCGCGAGGGATCTTGTGACGACGAGCGTTGGACGAGCGCGATTAGCCTGATGAAACGTCACGAGGATGGCAGGACTGTCAGTACAATACAGGCAGAGTAATCCGCGTCCAAAGACACGAGCTTCAGCAGGAGGCCGCTGCAAGCTGGCGTCCTGCTGAGCTTCGACGAGGGCGGGTCGGTAAAGGTAAGTACAGAGGCGCAGTGCGAGGATGCGAGTCGGAAAGACAGCCACATAGTCTGACAGGGGAAATGCGCCTTGATAGAGGGCGCGATTCGCAACTTCAGGCGATGGAGGAGTAGACGAAGAGGATCAAAAGAGATCTCGCCAGGCGAGAGCTGCATCGAATTCCAATCTCACGTCCCGGCAAACACCGAACAATCACGTGGTGGACCCACAACTTGAACGCCGCGCATCTGCTTCGAACAGAACGATTACCCTACAAATCTGAAGCTAAGGTATCAGAGTACGAGTCCGGATACTGAAGTAAGCAAGAAGTCGTGTCCGAGTCTCTGGGATACATTATACGTACGAGGTCCGAGTCATAGTCGTAGCGAACGCAGTCCAGGTCATAGCGATACACATCAGAAAACTGACCCCGGTGTTATAGCCCAACATTTCATCGACTTGATTATGGCGCAATGTAGTCTCGCGCGCGCAATGCTATAGCAAACCATGTCACAATATAAGAGACGGGAACGCGTTTTAACACCGGCCGCTGCTGCTGTATGACTGAGCAGTATATTCTAAGAGAGGTCGCGAACGTGTGTAGCGCGACGTAGCTCTCCAGAACTGGCATGTTGAGCCACACGTCTTCAGGCTCCTCTTATAATTGTGTTAAACATACTTTAGCACGCAGCACTGATGTTTACTTCAAATGTCGTTCAACACAAAGAGATTTTATGATGAGGATTACATTGTGATTCGACTGGATTGGTTGCAAGGTCTGCTACGCGTCTATGCTATCGCCTACAAGTCCTGCTAGGGAGATGCTCGACAGGATGGAGGTATGAGTTGAGGGACATAGCGTTCCGACGGGCTTGATTGAGTCTAATATGAAAGTTGTGCGAGATCGAAGGTGGCGGATGAAGCGCCGTGCCTAGGGCGTGGCTGTTCTGAAGACAGGCATAGAGCGGTGGGTGACCGCTGGCGGCGGAAGTTAGGAAGCAGCTTGGCTCGAAGGCGAGGCGGCAGACGTAGAGGAGTGTGCGCCAGATGGATAGGGTGGGAGGCAGAACGAGAACGAAACGAAATGTTAGGGACGGCATGACGCCACAAGGCCATGGCTTCGGCCTGCACAGTTTGAATTTCGGACAAGTCGTGAGACACGGTGAATAGGACCAGCGACGTTGTGGGCTGATTGGAGGAACTAAGGCTCGGGAGTTGAGTCGCGAGCTGGCCCCGAGCGCAGAGCGTAGGCTCGACATCGTCTAGAAAATCCAATTTGTTGTAGGCCGTCGAAGCGGGGTCGAAGCCGAGAGAAAGTCAACGAAATTGCGCCACATTGGAACGTGCCGATGCGGCAGATGCCGAGTCACTTTATTTGTAAGCAAGTCGGCAGCACGACGACTTGTCCGCGACCTTCATCTCGAGATTGCGCCCCTTCTCCCTTCCTTCCGGACTTGCGATAGGCGCACTTTACGACGAAATCAGCCTGTACATGTCATCAAATGCGGCAGAGCAACCTCCTCGGCGCGCAAATGGTAAGTAGGATACTTCTTTTTTCGGTGTGGCGCATTTTTACAGGCGGCAGCATCGGAAGGGTAGATAGGAGTTCTATATTCGCAGGCCGTGGATCATATATCAGTCTGTGACGTGCGAGGGCGACGTGCTCTGCATCCGGTGAGCTTGGATTTACGGTTCGCGCTCCGTTCACTAACTTCCTTGCGGCAGCGCAAAGTCGGGACTTAGGGACGTCAGTGAGCGTTCGCTTCCCCGTTGTGCGTCCCTCTGACTGACCTCCGCCTAGACATTCGCTATGACCTGCGGAACAGATGCGGCTGCGGGACGCATGGTTTCATGGTTTTATCACTTTAATGATCAATCGTAGGTGGTTTTATTGTTTGTCCGTAGGTTATTCGGACGTACAAGTAGGATACGCATGTATCACATATTTAAAGGCAATAAATCGATTTTTCCCTATCAAATATTCTGGTAGTGGCAGGCTACGGCGAGAGGGCGCTGTGAGTCGCAGTAGCGCAGGTGATCTGCCGTAACACGCTATCGTCGTCTAGTCTCGGTGAAGAGAGACGCTATAGCACCACACGAGTGGTGCTGAAGCTCGCCTTAGGTCGAAGGGCATACTGCTGTGGTCTGCTATAACACGGAGACCCTCAAGGTATAACGTGCGCAGATGTGCGATACAAGTTGTAGTCATACGGACATCAAGCCATAACACGACCGTAATATTTTAGCAGATCGAGACATTATAGCGCGTCTTCTCTCGCCATAACACCAGGTGCACTTTTTCCGATGCAGTAATCAGTTCGTCGCGGAGGTCGTAGAGTTCGCTGTGGGATCACCTCCCCCAACGTCGCCAGCCCCATCCTCCACTCCATCCTCCGCCGCATCAGTATCATCGCCATCCCCGCCGTCAACTGCTTCCACGCCCTCCGCCTCATCCCCCCACCAGCGCAGCGGCACAATCTGCAACGTGACCTTATAGCAGTCCGTCACGTTGAACGGATAGTACTGAGACGTCGAGGACACATTGTACACGACCTCGTTCTTCCCGCGGAACTGCGTGCTGGGGCAGAGGGACCAGAGCGCGTCGGTGCCGTGCCAAGAGGGCGAGTCGGTGGCGTGCACGGCGAGGGAGGCATAGCGGTGGTGGCGGGCTGGGGGAGGGAGGGTAAGTCAACATTATTGAGGTGAAGATCACGACCATTTAGCACGTCAAGGTATTGGCATGTCAAAGTAATGGAACACTCACTCGCATGAAGGGCTGTGAACTGATTGGACTCCGAGCCGCCCAACGTCGTCGACAGCCAGCCCATCTCGTTCCCCGAGCTCAGCGCCGTCGCGTTGGTATGCCTATCCGGACATAACGCGCCTCAGAAGCGATGCGAGTGACGTCCCAGAAGATACTCACCAATTGCCATACCTGTCATACGCTCGCAGCTGACCGTTTACTAGCGCGAGCTTTGGGTAGTCGTTGTATGGGTACGAGGCGTACGTCTGTATGCAAGGCGTCGATTAGAAAGAGGAAGCGTCGATGAGCAGAAGGGAATCGACAGCGAAGAGGATAACTGACCGACGTGATGTAGAAGGAGGCGCCGGGTACTGCACCTGTCGAACGATTCATATACGAGAAAGTATGAATACTTCCAGCCGCCTTACCTGCGGATCCGAGAACAAGAGGCACGCCGGTTCCGTTAGCATTGGGGAGTGTCGTGTTCACAGCAGCAAGCGTGAAGTTATAGGGCAGCGTCTTCCTCTGCGCGAGCGAAGTCGGCGCCAAGATCAAAGACAGCGCGAGCGCGACGAAAATTGAAGGGAGACTCGGCGACATGACGGTTCTGAACTGAGTGCGGGGATGGGTGGCCGTCTCGACTGAAAGCGGTGCGCGGCGCAGAGGCATGTTCTTATACTACAAGGCGGACTTTAGTTTAGCAAGGGATATTGTGTCAAGCCGTCGTAAAGTCCCGTTCATTCTGTCATCGCCCTGGCGTGCGCTTGCCGTCAGGCCGGTAATAATGGGCGCGAGGACGTCGGATCCCTGTGCAACGCGCTGCGTTCTGGGCTCACCTGCCTGCATGCTGGCGGCGTGGACGTGTCTGCAGGTAACCCTCGATGTGCTGCGCGGGCGGCTGATCGTCCAACGAGGCGATCTGAACAATAGAATGCGGCTAAGACGCGGCCGAAGTACAAGGGCAGGAACAAAGTGACTGCCGGAAGGAGATTCGAGAACAACAGCCGGTAATCAAACAGGCACGTGGTCCGACGCCCCTCGGCAATCACATGTGCAAACAAGGTGTAACAAGCGTCCTTCTTCATCTCAACCTCAACTTCCATCTTGTTCCTCCGCGAAACGCCTTTACCGGATACCTACTCAAACTGGAAGACTGAAATATCTCACCGCAAACAATGCGAAAATCAACAATACTCGGAACCTTGCTGGCGTCCTTACCTCTGGCTCGCGGCGCGCTCTATCCGACTCGTCCCATCGCGAAGACAACACTTCACGTCGGAAAGGATGAAATGATCAAATGGACAGATGACGGGAGCGCACCGCATCTCAGCCAAATGGGGCCCATGAAACTGGACCTGTTCGCGGCAAACAACGTGCGCACCTCGACTGTACTCGTGAATCCTGATGATGCTTACCCTGCCCCGCGTCCCTCGCCATTCCCCCCCTCTACATCCAGACCTACCTCTACACGCTCAGCGATAGCGTTGACCCCACCACCCGCAGCCTCGCCGTGGCACTTCCGCCCGATCTTGACTACAGCGCGCCTCGCTAGTAAGGCCTCCCCTCCCGCTCTATCGCAGCTTTCTTACGTCCCTATTCCCCACCCCACAGCGCGCTTCACTTCGTCCCGCAACACGCCCGCTACGGCACCATCTACACGGCGGACTTTGCCATCGCCAGCAAAGGGGATGCCGACGCCAATCCTAGCGCACCTGTTGTCGAGACGGATATGATGCCCTTCGCCGCCACACTCGTACACGACGAAAAATCTACGCTCGCACCAAACGAAACAGCCGCGCCGCACCTCCTCACTCTCGTGCTCCCCTCGACCACGCTGACGACTACGCTCGCGGGCGCCGCCGCGATGCCGGCTCCCTCGCACCTCACGGTAACCGCGCCGTCTTTGCAGCAGACCGCACCATCCCTAAAGCAGGCGGACGAGCCGGAGAAGGAGGAAGCGCAGGAAGAAGATGAAGGCCACGGCGGTAGCGATGGCTACGGTGGCCAGGCTCAGGGCGACGGCGCGCGCAACGTCAGCTCCGTCTATCACCCGCCCGTCAAAAATCACGAGTACAACAGCGCGCTGCGTGGCTTTGGCTGGTCGTCGTCTGGCGCGATTGACTGGGAGCGCCTGAAGTTCAAGCTCGTCTTCATCGTCTGGCCTGCGATGGTCGGTATCTCGATGGCGGTTTGATGGTCTTCGACTGGCTCTGGGGGCCTTACCTTCGTGCTCTCTCGTCATCTCTCGCCTTTCGACCCGACACTAGATAAGGCTCGTCCTGCGATGTCTCTGCTTTTCCCACCTCATCGATCTGTGCCTCATCGCTTTCTCTACTCGCGACTCCTCAACTTCGTCTCCTTGTCTCCGCCTGCGCCTCTTTCTCCTCTCGTCATGGAATTACCTCTCTGTGCCTCTGTCGCTTCTCTCGCCTTTCACCGTCTTACACTACTGTACTTCTACTGGAACCACCCTCTGTACCTCTACTGGAAATCACCCACGTCGACGCTCTGCACAACGCTATCTCGCACCAGTCTCCTATTGTATCATACACTCTCTAATCAAGTCCGGCTCGTCTGTATCATGTATGGCTCCGCTTCTGTATCGCTGCCAAGTGTAGCCAATTGATCTCCTTTGGCATCTGCGGTATTTCGTGCACAAGATCAGAACCCTCCCGCGCAAGTATGGAACGCTCGTGAAAAAGTATGGGGCGCTCTGACGCGACGACCTGAGCATCAGCGGTCGGTCAAAGCGCGGGAGGTCTACTGCCAACACCGATTCCTATATACTCTGCGTGAAGGTCGGTCTCCTCATTATGAGCGTGCAAGTCCTCCCGCGAAGTTTCAAGTTCTAGGTATGAAGGTCTACGTGCCCATTGTGGAGCAATTCCGTCGTCGCCTGCTCCGATACTCACGGCACGCGCAAGCACGACGACAGTGGCACGGATGAGCTTTTGATGAGACGACTGGTAACGATATTCCTGGATAAATCTGAACACTTCCAAGGAGTATAAACCTCTGCCGATACACCGAGTGCTCTTGCTCAACCGCCCTCAGCTCTCCGACTTCACAGCTATTCTTCAGGAGACCAGGCAGTCGCTTCTCCGCCTCCAAATCTCCATGCAGTACAACATCTTCTCACCCATCTTCGCGCTCGCGGTCATGCTGGCGACGACTACATTTTCTCTTGCTCAATCGCCAGCATCCTCCGCTCCCATGAAGACACTACCTTACCGCTTCACGCTCGCCGCGCTGAACACGACTCTCCCGAACGTCAACGACACCGGCGTGCCTCTTGTTATTACGGGGCATGGCAAGTGTTTCTATTGTGCACTATCTCTGACCGCCTTGACGCTATCGTACAGGTGGTATTCATGGGGCAACGTTCTTCACCACGACGGTTCGTATCGCATTCTACGTCGCTGTCTGGCTTGATCATCGACTCTGTTTGGAACACCGACTTCGTCTTGGTCTTTCTTGATCATTGACGTCGCACATACAGACGTGGGCATCGACCGGCTGGCCAAGCGCGTTCCCAAGCCTGGCGCTCGTCAACGGTGCACTGCGTGCCTACGATGGAACGAAGTGCGTATCTGTGCTCCCGATTCATCTTGTCTTCGCTCTCGATCCGCTTCATCTCTGCTCTCGCCGCATCGCGTCTGACGGGATACACACCCCAATAGGAACGCCAACGCATCAAAGATCATGTCGGACGAGCAGATGTGGTGGATCGAGAGCGGAGATCCCTGGAATCCCAACATAGACCAGTTCACTGCCCTACATGGCGGTGAGTTTCCACGAGCACCCGCGCGTCCTCGGTCCCTCTCGTCAAATTTCAACTGATTACTGTTTTTTTCAGCGCAACATCATAAATACGCGTCGCTTGCAGCATATGGGCATGATTCCCTCTGGTCGCTCTGCGTTCTGCAACTTGGTGATAGCAACGTGATATACAACGTCTCGGCGGATCCCAGCGCTCCCATTCCGGACAAGAATTGCCACAAGGTTATCCTGCAGATTATACCCGAGCATCACTAAAAGGCTGATGTCGATGGGAATGCCATCGGAGTGAAAGAGGTGGAAAAGGATGGGATCAATGTTACGGTCGGTGTTCAGAGAGAACGGTAGATATTTACTTGTGAATTTTGAGGAATCTGTGTTGAAGCAGAAAATCCTAAACAGGAGTCGCATCACCCTCTATTTTGTGTACTTTGATTCAATCGCTATTGCCTGCTGCGAAGCCAATGCGAAGCGCAGGTGTATACCTGTAGGTCCATCTCACGTGATCCTTTCGGAAGCTGCCGGGCGCGCAGTCACGCAATGTTCACTTTCTTCCACTGCTAGCAACTCTTGAGAGTGGTACGCAATGGTGAGCTCAGCGCAAGTCAGCCGCGGGGGCCATACCCGACAGCTGTCATCTCAAACCCGTACACCAACCCTCGGCGTGCAGATCTACCCTCTCGCCAGCGTGCAGATTTACCCTCTCGTCAGCAAGTCCATCGCCGTCGCGCCCGTTATACTACCGACCCGCGCCTGATGGAAAGGCAGGATGGACGGGGGTTTTCAACGACCGCTTGTCAACGTATTCCTGGACGAGCTAGATGATTTTCCTCCACTATAAGAGCGTACCCGACCGCTCAGCTTTTTTGCTCACCAACGACTGCCCACCAGCCACTCAGCATCTGAACCATCTTAACTTCACAAGCTCACCATGCAGACCAACCTTCTTACGCTCTTCGTCGGGCTTGCCATCTCTGCTTTCCTGGCCCCAGCTGCTGCTGCACAGCCAGTGACGACGACTTCTGCCCCACTGAAGTCGCTGCCGTATAATTTCACGCTTGCTGCGCTGAACACGACCCTCCCGAATGCCAACGACACCGGCGTGCCCCTGGTCCTCGGCTATGACTGTATGACCTCGTTCAGTGAGCCTAACTTTGCACACGCTGACCTCTGCCTAGATTACGTCCATGGCTCAGGCGGATTTTCCACGTCGGTGAGTCGACGACTTCTCTGCGCTATCACTTGCTTAGGCTGATCGCTTCCCGACGTGCACTAGACGTGGTCATCCGTGCACGTCGACGTCTTTCCCAGTCTCGGGCTAGTCAACGGAGCCTTGCGCGCTTATTCCAGTAGCGGCTCGTGGTGCGTGCTTTTGTGCTGTCTTCAGTGTAGCGTGTATCACTAAGTCCACGCGGGAACAGGGACACCAACGCGTCGACGATTACCTCAGGCGAAAAAATGACTTGGGTATCAGGGAGCTGGTGGGGAGCCGTCGAGCATGATGTGTACACTGCAATTCATGCGAGTGAGTGCTTCCGCTGAATTCATCCGTCTCGCTCTATCCTATCCCGGTCCATCCTGTCCCACTCTATGCCCGCACACTAGCTCACTCCACGCACAGCTCACCATCACAAGTATGCGACGCTTGTCCCAAATGGGCAGGATCCTCTTTGGTCGCTGTGCCCGACCGGGGACTACTGGAACAAGAACGTGGTCTATTACAATATTTCCTCGCCGGACAAGGATTCCAAGAATTGCTACGGGGTAGTCCTGCAGGTCGTACCCCTGCCCTGAGCGTCACGGTCTTGGTGGGGATGATACTGTCGGACGACGTCGACGTGCCACGGAGATAGGGAGGAGTCGAAGGAGTTGGCGACCAAAGATGAAGACGGACAGTATATTGAGCTCATCATGCATCAGCTCGATATGCGCAGTGGTACTAGCGTACAACAGGGACAGTGTACAGTGAAATAATGTGCGGTATATACGTTCAGAGAATATGCGGCATGTACAGAATGTGAGTGTCAGGTAGGAGCCCAGAGTCTATGCAGGGGAATGCGCGAGCTATGTATCCAACCCTCTTATTTCACCGTCCCAGTGGTCAGCAGCCCCAATCTGCTTTCTATCGCCTTGATGTCCCGCACGAGCTGGGTGTAGCGCAACTCGAGCGACTCGAAGCCCTCGTCGGTGAACGTCGTCGTGGATACGGACCGAGTGTGGCGCGTGCGCTCTGGGGTATGTCGCGCACGCTCGGGGGGACGTCGTCGTTGATCTTCGTCGTTAGCGGTCGTGTTGACCTCGACCGTCTTCCTACAGGGTTCTGGCGCCCGTCTATCCGCATCCGATGCTCGCCGCCTCGGTCTAGGAGTTGAAGTCGCGAGAGGTGCAGATGGCCCGGAGGGCGGCGCGTTGAGCAAAGGCGCACTGCCCCGCCGCGTTTGCGCCGGCCTGCTACCCTTGGACTCCCTCAACCCCGACCCCGACGCGGCCACCCTCGTCTCCGATGCTAACTTCGAACTCTGCGCTAGCTTCGAGCCCGTCACCGGCTTCGACCCCGACGCAGGCTTCGACCCTGACGCCAGTTTCGAGCCCGGCACCAACTTCGACCCCGACGCCACCCTCGGCCCCGACGCAGCCGACCTTACGGACTCCCCGCCCAGACTCCTCTCTACCTTACCCATCCCCGCCAGCGAGAACGACTGCGCGGTCGGCGTCGGCGCGCCCAGCGACGCGCTCCGCTGGAAGGCGAACGCATTCAGCGTTGGCGTCGCGCTGCGCAGGAACGTGCTCGTTAGCGTCGGTGTCTGGCTTCGACTTCTGCTAAGCGCAGAGCCGGGGCGCGGGCTCGGACTCGGCGGGCCCTCTGACTCGGTTTCTGTTTCCGTGTCGGTCTCGAGAGGTGTGAGCGAGCTGTCGTCTGCAGAACGATAGCCATGGGAGTCGTAACCTCGAGGGTCATCGATATGCATCGTCTCGTCGCTGAAGCCCACGTTGAGGGGCACGCGCTTGTCCGCGAGGGGCGGTACGACGAGCGTGGGCGGTGGTATTCGACGCGCCGGCCGTGGCGTCGGCTCGTCCACGCTCTCCTCGTTCCCGCTCTCCTCATTCCCACTACCCGACCTGGAGTTCCCGCTCGCCCCCGACTTCGAGTTCAACGAAAACTCCGGCGGCTCCTCGAACCGTAGCGCTTTCTTCAGCGACCCAAACCCGCCACCCAAATCCTTGAGTAATCGTGGTTTCCGCCCACTATCCAAAACACGCTTCCGCGCGGACATCCCGACGCAGTCGACGAGCAGCCGCATGGCTTCGCGGTCTGAGATAGTGCGGCGTGCAGTCTGCGAGCTGCGCGGCGGGAGGACGCTGCGACGGATGGTGCTAGGGGGCGCGGTATGGGAGACACCATTATTGGTGACGCCGCGCAGGGGGGTGATGAATGCGTGCGGGACAGGCGCGGAGGCCGAGCGAGCCGGTAAGGGACCAGGCGTCTGCATCCTGAAGGTAGGTGGTGCGGGAGTGAGATGGGAGGGCGGCCCTGGGGTGAAGAGGGAGGGTGTCGACGAGGGTAGGCGGAGTGGGGTACTGTGCACGGGTGAGGATGGTTGTTGGGTAGGGAAGGCGTCGATGGGAGGTCCCCAGGAGAAGCCGATGAAGGCGGCGGTTTGGTCGCTGGAAGTGGAGGAGGCGGAGCCGATGGAGGATTGTAGCATGGAGGGGGCGCCGGTAGATTGGTGCATGGAAGGTGCGCCGGTAGATGGGGCTGCATCGCTGGAAGACTGGAAGAGCGCGCTGAAGCGGAAGCCCTGCGACTTGGAGAGGTCTGCGTAGGATGGGCTGGCAGTCACTGAGACCGCTGGCTGCTCGTTGTACGCAAACTGGGGCAGGTGAATCCCGGGTGGCGGTGAACCTGCGCAAGCATTGATCAGGAAGAGGAGCATAACCCTGGTAGTGCAAAGGCGTACTTGAAGGCAAAGACACCCAATCCACATCCTCGAAGAATGTATGCGCAATGATCTCCTGCACGCTCAGCCTGCCTAAGCGGAACTCCGCATCCGTGAGCAGCCGCTTAAGCAGGTCGCAATACGCGGCCGACAGCGGCACGCTCATCTTCATCCTCAAGCTCCTCTGTCACGCAGCTGTCAACCGGCTCTGTGCTACGAGGATCCGACAAACCTTGTGATTCATGATCTTCGCGTATGTCTGCCCGACATCCCTGGCAAAGAACGGCGCGACGCCGTACGCGAGCTCGTACAACATCGCGCCCAAGCTCCACCAGTCGCATTCGCGCCCGTACCCCTCCGCGGGCCCGCTCGCGCCCTCGTCCTCCATCTCGAGCGCGACGAGCGCCTGCTCGTGCGCGTTCAGGATCTCGGGAGAGATGTAGTCGCACGTCCCGCACGGCACCAAACAGTACCGCTTCGCGATCCGCTGGCTCCCGTCCTCGCAGGGCGGCAGCAGCGGCGCGGCGGAGCCGAAGTCGATGAGCTGGACGTGCGCGGACTGGGTGAGGACGAAGTTGTGCGGCTTGATGTCCCTGGGGGCGGCGTTAGCGCTCTCGGAGGATCGCGTGCGGGGCATGCGGAAGCTACCTGTGCGCGAAGCCCTGCGAATGGCACCAGTGAATCGCGCTCACGAGCTGCGGGGTCCACCACTTGAGGTCGCTTTCGGGGATGCGCCCGTCGTGCGGGCTGGACTCGAGGACGTCCCAGAGGGTGCCCCCTTCGGCGTAGTCCATGATGAGGTTGAGATGTGTGAGGGTTTGGAAGGCGCAGACGAGATGTGGCGCCCAGGCTGTCTGCGACAGGCGCGCGCGTACGAGGAGGTCGCGTTCGAGTTGAGGGAAGCATTGCTGGGATGCGGTTTAGTGAATGAAGGGTATGAAGGTGTAGCGTACGCACCTGTCGGTTGCGCAGCGCGATCTGCTTCTCGATGGACTTGCGAATGTAGACGCGCCCGTCCATACGGCAGTTCACGACATCGACCTGGTTCCCTTTTCAGTCGGAGACATTGCTAGGTATCCAGAGGACGCACCACGCCGAATTGACCAAATTCCAGCGTTCCAAGCACCTTCAGATCCTTGTTCTGAAACCGGATCGCGTCGATCTCTGCGGTGCGCGCTGTGAATGGTTTCTCCGTCAGTAAAGCCACCGACAAGGTATTGCATTGCCACGCACAAGTCCTCCCAATTACATTCTGGCCGTGAAGCAGGCGATCCAGGGCCAGCCCGTCGGCCTCCTCGTCACCTTCGCTCCGCAGAAGCTCTGAGAGACGCGCTTTTCGACTTCTCCATGAGTGAGACATGCATTAGGCTACAGGGGGACGTGTTGCGGGGTGTGAATGGCGGGGTTTAGACCATGCAGCTAGCGTATAGATGGTGGTTCAGGGCAAGATATGCTGATCGCGTTCGCCGGCGCGATCACGTTGCTATCACGTTGTCGAGCACGATGCATGTTCAACTTCATGAACACGCGTCGACCTCTGAATCTGTCACGGTTGTGGCTGGGCTCAGGCGTTTCTTGCATTCTGCACAGTGACCACCGTTCAGTCGCGTCCTCGAGACCCGTGCGTCAATTAAAGACTACCATGCAGTGGCGTCAAGCACACAACAGCGCGGTCGCACAAGACGGCGAGGCGCGCATGCTTCGCCTTGAGACGAGACCCCACAACAAGAGTTATCTCAGCCCGCGAATAAATATAGTCAAGCAGCTGGCCAAGAGTGATATATGTATGAACGCGAACAACCAATAATTGCCTTTTCGGGGATGGTAACCCATTCTTTCCAAATATGGATCAATAGCAATGCTTCTGTGACATTGTCAGCGTCAGCCAGGGTCTGACAGTGACAAAAGCAATCTTTCAATAGAAAGTGAACATCAGCTGCGCTGTGCCTAGCGCATATCCACAATGTACTCTCAATCACGATGCCTGGGCATCGAGAAGAGGAGCTAGGTGGATGGTCAGAATATTGGTCAGTGATGTATTCAACAATAGACGTACGGTGGGTGATATAGCTATAGGCTGTAAGCAATTATACTTGCAGTAGGGTAGGAGGTGAATAAGCGAATATAAGGCACGAAGAAGATAGTAGACAACTCCTCCCACCAAACTGCCACGCCAACAGCCGAGGCTCTGAGTATAGACAAGGCTTTGCCATGAGTATGGTCATGGCCTAGTGAGTATATCATGACCCGGCCGTGAGTATAGTCACTGTATATCGAGAGCATGAGGTTACATTCGACCGTAACTTTCTAAGCGGGTCCCATACAAGAGGACAAGGCCCGTATAGAATATTTCCGTGGCGTGTCCGTGTGTATCGTGTGCGTGTAACGATGTGCATCATGTATGGCGAGGCGGGTCATGAGTAGGTGATGAAAATGCGTGTCGTGTGTGTGGTGGCGGAGGCGTAGGCGAGAAACGATGCAGATATGACCATTGACAGCCGACGCAAATATGACCGTTGACAGCCGACATCAATCCCGGTGTCGAGCGACGATGTGCAGCCCTATGTGGCCGAGCTCCCATTCGTTGAAGACGTCCTGTACCTGCGCAATGAGCAAACGCAGAGGCAGGACGCAGTGAGGCAACGGAAAGTACGGACGGCACCATTGTCGCGCCCACATGACGTGACGGCCACACTCATGATGCGCCCAACGCGCCCAACGCGCACACCACGCACCCCGCGCCGCCTCACCACCGCTCCCTCTTGCTGAGCATCAAGCTAGTCACCATCTCCGCTATCTGCCGCGCCGTGAGGCCCGTCTCGCGCAGCTGCTGCACGTCGTCGCGCAGCGCCTCCGTCTGCGCCTCGGTCATGATCCCCGCGCTGGCGAGTATGGCCGGCGGATACCGGCCCGAAAAGATTCCCATCGCGATGAACTTGTATTTCTGCGCTGGCGCGACCTGCGGGAACCATGCGTTCTCGAGCGAAACCGGACGTGCCCACGACGCCTTGCCTACACGAGCGGAATGGGCATCCTGGTTTGGGGCGGGCGCCAAGGGAGCAGGTGCGAGGCACGCACCAGGGAGAGAACAACGTTTAAGAGAGGGGCAGAGCGAGCCAAGGCGCGTGACGACAGTAAAGCCGGCCTCGAGCGCGGCCTCTGTTGGCGGCTTGGGCTGCTCGCGCGACGGCTCCGAGTCGAAGCTCACGTCCAGGCGCGCTAGCTGCTTCCAGCATGGTAAACCGCGCTCAAGCCCGTCAAGGAGCGCCTGAGGGAGGGGGATGAGCGTAACGCCGACGATGCCGCACGTGAGTACACACCTTCGTGTCCTCGTTGGGATCCGAGGAGCGAAGGATGAGGGCGACGAGCCCCGGGAGCGCGTCGGCAGCGGCATCGACGACGTCCACGCGCCATCCGTGACTCACGCTCACGAGCGTCGTCGGGGCGCCTACGGTGGCGAGCAGCGCGTGCGGGTCGCCCGGCACGCGCGGGTCCCACAGTATCGCGACGTACTCGAGGTGGGCGGCGGCGCCGACGAGCTTGGGGAGCCACAATTGCGGCGCTACGAGGGTGCGCAGTGCGGGAAGCGCGATGGTCGGGACGGAGGCGAGGTCCGTGGCCTGCACGGTCGGATGGATCTGGAGTGCGTGTAGGCCATCGTGGCGTGCGAGGAACGCGGTGAAGGCGCGGGGGATGGGGAGGGACAGTGTGAGGCTGACGAGGTGCTCGAAGCGGCAGGGGGCGAGCACGATGGAGAAGTACGCATCGCGCGGGGCGGCGACGTACAGCGTCTTGAGCCGCTCCAGCCTCCGCAGCGCCGTCGAGAGCGTCCTGTACGCTGCCTGCAGCAGTGGCGGTGGGGGGCTAGACGAGTAAACATTTGTTAATCGTGCCAAGCGCTCCGCGAATTGATGCGCACCTTTCGAGCGAGATGCTGAGTGATCGGACGGCCTGGGCGGTGCGCGGACTGTTCAGCAGCGTCCGGCAGCAGCGCAACACCTGCGGCCAGCTCGAGAGCTCGATGGAGCGGTATATTAGGCGGGTGCAGAGGTCGTTGAAGTGGGGGGAGGAGGACGCGAGCGCTAACTTGTCGCGCAAGGCAAGGTGCTGGGCGACATGGTCGAGGATCTCGACGGGCAGAAGCGCGAGTCTGGATAATGAGCGGCTGTCAGTCAGTTGTTGTGCATGCTCCTGGTGCATGAGAGTCGGGACAAAGACGCGCTGCTGGGACCATAGACGGTCGCCGTGGGTATTATGCGCCAGCGGCTAGTGGCGACTTCGAAGTTTCGAGAAAGGTTTTGTCCGGGATCGTAGATTGCAGAAATTCCTTTATTCCAGATCATGATGTCAGATCTCGGAGGAAGAATTAGACGTCGGAACGAAAGTTTGGTTTGAAATGCTTGTGGATGTCGCAGGAAGACCGAGTGCTTCCCCCATGGAGGGTCTACTTACTTACTCTCTCTCTTCTACCTACTCTACGACGGGGAACGACTACTCGACAATTTCCTCAATATTCTCAGTCTGGTGTCTAGCTCTCCTCATAGGCCCTCGGCGAAATTTTCAAAGGCCTTGTTTTCATTGGTTATGGGCCTCGGAAGGCACTGCACGAGTCCACCATTGGTTCTGGAGGGAAGGCCTCCGCATATGGTGGACTACCGGGTAACCGCGCAATGCTCCGCTTATGGACCTCCCTACAATCACTTTCACCGTACCTGCCGGTCACAAGCTGCCCCGCAACGTCCTTGAACTTCGTCGAGATTCCTCGCTTGTATTCAGTCTTCAAACGCGGCACCTATCTCATGTTCTGTGGGCATCCAAGAACTACGCGAACCACGAATCGAGGTAGGCACGCCATCCCTATCAGCCGGTCATCCCAGCCGCATGGACCAAGGGCTCATCTCGACCGACCGTCGTGCGATTTGCACGGCTGCCGCATTTGGGCATTTGGGGATGCTCACCTGCCCCATGACTTTCGAAGCGGTTGAGTGGACTCTTCTGGTATCTCTCTGCGTTTCTGAAGGCCGTCTCTCGCCTAGCTGCCCTGGCCTCGTTCTCGTCCCTTTCTCGAGCAATTTCTTGTCGACTCCACGACCTCCACTTTATGAACTCTCGAACTATCCATCGTCTGAATCGCCACATCTCACGCTCCCCGCTCCTCCTCCCCGCATGTTCGGCCTCCTCTCGATCGCGGGCCTTGGAGTCAGGATCGCGCTCTGAGACCCCGGTATGGCCGGGAGAAAGACATGGAAACGCAACGCACGTCGCAGGTGCAAACGTGACCCGGGGTGCGAGCGTTACGACTGGTCACAATGTCAGGTGCCGATATCGGAACTTGCCGGGTCGTCTCCGGCAGGCAATTGTCGGCCTTGTTCGGCGCTGCCACCCACCTCTCCCGCTCGAGTTCGATTCTTCCGCTCTGCTGGTCCTCCCTCTACTCCGTAGAATGATGAATGCCTTATCTACTGCGGAATGTCTCTCTAAAATACCGCGCTCGAAAGATGAGACGGCTCTCAGGGGTGTTGAAAGGCCTGCAAACACTGCAAAATATTGTAGCGCGCAATCTACCCTTGTCTTTCTCTTTGTTGGCAGGTTAACTGCCTCGCCATACACCTGCAGCCACTCTTCGATGACCTCTGCGTCTTTCAAGTACCTCATCGGCCCAAGCCGCTCTTGCGTATCTGTTAAGCGCTCGTCGGGCGCTTAAGCGCCCAACGAAAAGCGCTGAGCACGGAAGACCCTGTAAGCAAACACTCACGAGTGGATGTTGACGCACTAACACGCACTAGCCCCAGGTTCGCGTCCATGCACCGTCGTCTCACGGATATACGTCGAAGACCCGCGGATGGAGCTCTAGGTGAGCATTTTGCATACTGCCGATGGATTATCACCCTGACTTCGCGGCTTCCCTGCTCGCAAGCCTATCAGAAGTATCACCGAGAGCCGTGAGGTCTAAGGTCGGAGCCGTGGCGGAAAATTCTGGAGCGCTAAAGTCGCAGAGGCTCGTCAACCGCAGACCTCGCCACAAAATCCTAGTGAATGGTACGGTGTTGACTCGTCTCATCCCGTGCGAAATCTTACGTATTTCCCGACGAGCTGTTCAGCGTACATCTCCAGTCATTCAGCGACGGCCGGGTCTTGAGCTTTAGATAGCGACCCAATGGACCTGTTACTACCAAGCTGTCGACTCCGTGATATTTGTGATCACCCCGTCTTTCGCCTATTCACACGTCTCACTAGGTCGCTTCCTATCAGCAACCGTTCTCTGCGCGCTATACGTCTGGGAGCCACGCAGATCTTGGCTTTGCCTCTTGCAATCGGCTCCAATTCCGAAGCGGGGCGGCGATTTTGTTCTCCGGGTCACGTATCGTTTGGAGATGCTCTGCAGCTTATGACTATTTTCTTTCCCTCGTTCAGACCACAACACGTAGTTGCTGACGCTACTCTCGCTGTCGGCCTCCGTCCTTCCACCGTTTTGTCAGAGTCACCCAATGCTGTGCGTCCGTCTTTCAAAAAGGGTGTTAATCCGTCTGACTCACGCATCGCAGGGTATATCGTCGCAAAGTTCTACACCTTCTCTCTCTCGTACAGCTCCGTTTGTCCAGCGGTCGGGCGCAGGCGTCGGCACTGCAATTTCTTATTGTGGGGCGCGCGGGCCCAGTACCGCGCCGCGGAACGATGTGTGCTCTCTTTGCGCTGCTGGTGACTCACGCGCTGCGTGCGTCGACGAATGCTGACGGAGGATCGGTCATTCCAGAGCTCCCGACCTTGCAGACTAAATAACAAGCAGCTTCACGCACTCCACGCTGACTCCAGGCTGTCGAGATCCAGCGGATATATAAGCCACCCAGAACCAGGCGCACCTCTTTCGCCCTCAACTTGCTACTTCCTCGCCCACCCCAACTATCCGACCTTTGCGGAGGCCTTCCTGACCCTCGCATAACCGACCATGTCGCGCCCGCGCGCACACTCCCCGCCCGTGATCATGCTGTATGACGTTCCGGGCAGCACGCCCCAGCCTTGGGCGCCTAACATCTGGCGCATCCGCTTCATCCTCAACTACAAGCGGCTGCGCTACCGCACCATCTGGGTCGAGTTCCCCGACGTCGAGCCCACGCTGCGCGCCCTCGGCGCGCCGCCCAGCGCCCGCCGCCCCGATGGCCGCTCGGTGTACACGCTGCCCGTCATCGTCGACCCGACCCCCGCGCAGGCGGGCGCGAGCCCCGTCATCCTCTCGAACGCGACGACGATCTTGGAGTACCTCGAGACGCGCTACCCCGCGCGCGCGGTCTTCCCCGAGGGCTCGCGCGCGCTGCAGACGCTCTTCGTGCACCACGTCCAGGAGACGCTCGCGCGCTCGCTGCTGCCCGTGATGGTCCCCCTCAGCCACGAGCGCCTCCCGCCGCGCACGCAGGTGCACTATTCGGGCGCGGGGCGCGGGGCGGGCAGCCCAGCGGAGCGCGAGGCCGCGTGGGCCGCCGTGCGCGCCGAGTTCGATTTCCTCGCCGGGGTGCTGGACAAGAATACTGGCGACGGCGACGGCGACGCGGTCGTGGCGCAGGGGCACGACGTGTCGTACGCCGACTTTGCGCTGTGCGCTGTGCTGGTGTGGATGGAGCGGATGGCCCCGCACGACGGATGGGCGCGCGTGCGAGGGTGGAATGGCGGGCGGTGGGCAAGGCTTTGGGAGCGCTGCCGACCGTACATGGATGAGTTTTAGACTCTTTCGTGTGCGGTTGAGGGCCTTCTCGGAGTTGCCTCTCGTCCCATCCGCCCGCCGAACCCGCCCCATCCGAACCGTTTGACGCGCTGCATGAGCGCACGAACATGACACGACCGACGACGCCGAACACGAATAGTGGAGGCCACGTCTGACAGTGGAAGAACTCACACCTCATTTCTGACCCAACACCCCAGTTACTACCCCGAACGAAACTCCGAACTAGAACTATATGCATGAGTGAACGACAGGATATAATTTACACAGCAGCACCGACAACTTTACCGATACTAGTACAGTACAGTAGCCATGTACACCCGGAACCCAATAATGATAGATTGTCCAAGATAGCAAAGCAATGCTCGACCCAAGAAAGCATTCTCAACTGATAATATCTCGCCGGCACCCTTCACGGCCCCGTCCCCCACATAGCGCTGCGCTCGAGCGCGCGCAGTGTCAAGAGGTGCGCCGGTTTAGTCTGCAGCTCTCCCGAACAGCATCTGCGGCGCACGACAGCTCGACAACCTTCGTCGAGTCGGATGCAGTCGGCGCATGCTTCTTCTGATAACCGGACGGACAGCGAAATGACGTGTGGTCATTGGTATGGATGCCCTATAGCAGCTCGGTGAGCAGTCATACTCGAACGATGACAGAAATATACCCACCCGTCGTAGGCCATTCAACAGCCATAACATCGTCGTTATCGTCCTGCCAGCGTCCAGCCTCGCCATCCGAGCCCTGACGCGCGGGCAGAGGACGCGCAGCGACAGAGATCACCAGGATCACGACGGCAAGTACGAGTGACTTCATCGTGTGTTTTGCGAGTATGCCAAGATGGCCACGTTCAACGTCAAGTGAGAAGATGCCTGCAGTCGGACTTGGCGACGACCGAAAGCCTCAATCGGCACTCCGCCCAGACCGGACGGGTAGCCAAAGAGCGTGAAGGATGAAAGAAAGCGACACACGGGCAACGAAAGACCATGCAGGTATATATGTGCGGATCCAGAGGCTGTGCTCCGAGGGCAAGTCCACATTGCGTCCGCCGTCGATGTGATCAAGAAGGGATCAGCGCAGGGTTTGGCAGCGCGTCTCGGGCCCCCGTGGCAGGTCCGAGGAGTTCACGAAAGTCCCAGCAGTACTTGACACGGGTACCAAAGCACCTCCAAGGTTCAAGGGAGCGCAGCAACATCTTAGAGTGATCATGAATGGTAGACGAAGAGTTCTCTCAAGCCAGCGGTGGCGCGTGTAGTTTGTCTTCCCATGTCTTTGCGGCCTCCGATATAAATGGCTATGCGGGAAGGCGGCGAGAAAGATCCGCGTCGTCGTGTATAGCGCTTCCTCGACGGCACGACTCGTGCTCGACAATCAAGGCCATCGGAGGCCGCAGGCACGTCCTCAAGCCCAATTGTTCCCGTATTGGCGCCTACCCAAGCCTCCCAATGTAGTAGGCGGTAGTGAGGGTCGCATAACAGAGCTAGCAGTAGCAGTGGTGGACGAGTGCGTCCGGTTTCCGAATCCTACATATGTGTTCAAGCAGCAATATGAGGGAAAAGAAGACGGAGCGGAGGAAGCTGAGCACAATTCAATTCTGTGCACGTTTTCAGGCACTGATGACCAGCGAGCACGAGCAGCCTCAGGCTTGGGTCCTCTGCCTTCACACTACAGGCCCAGAATTGCGAAGTCCTGGAATAAATGTAGAGGCCTGAAAGCAAGCAGTTACAGTCGAGACAGGCAGCGTAAATTTAAGATGGAGGATCGGCAGTTTCCGAACGCTGGACCCATAAGTGCGAGCTGAGGGTGAATAGGTGGGCTGTCATTCGAGTCACGGTTGTGCATGACCAAAGAGAGCACCTTCATACCATTAAATACGAATCTAAGTACAGATTGAAAGAACTCGGTCGTCAATATCGCGCGTGTAAGGTAGGTGAACATCGATCTCAGTTCAGTCGCAGAACATACACAGGGCTACTTCCCACTCCTTCCGAACCAGCCTCCCCAGCCTCCCTTGCCCTTCCCCGCGGATCCTGCCTCTTCTCCACCTTCTCCTTCTCGACGTCCCGCCTCCGCATCGCCACCGAGCAGCGGGGTCCTCTCCGAAGGCCTCTTATCCAAACTCGAGCGCTCTATGCTCGCCGCTCTCGTACCGTCCATACTTCCAGCACGTGCGGCTTCTGCAACCACGTCGCCCGCTCTCTCACCCGCCGGCAACTCCCCCACCCCCGGCCACGACACCCCCCGCATCGCACTGCCCACAATATCCTCCCCCACCGCGCTCTCGATCGCCGCCGCCAGCGCCGCCCGCACCGCCTGCGGCTCCTCCTCCTCGTCGACCTGCAGCCCAGGCACGCTCAAATCGCTCTCCGCGCGCGTGAAGGACGAGGGGCGCGAGGAGGAGGACGGGTGGGAGGATGATGAGTTGTGCCGCCGGCGTCGTCGGCGGCGGCGGGCGGGGTGGGCGGAGGGAGGGAGAGGCGCGCCGAAGTCGTCGATAACGAGCCTGAGCTGGCGGAACTTCCAGGTGATGCACATGATGAGGAGCGTGCCCTGCATGATGCCGGCGACGGCGAAGGTGATCCAGCCTGGGAGGGGGGTGAGGGATGAGTTAGAGGCTGGACGGAAAGAGGCTGAACGGAAAGAGGTTGGACGGAAAGGAGTGATGGGGAGGGTGGGTAAGCAGCGAAAGTGGGTAGGGGGACGGTAAGGTAAGAGTAGAACGAGTCACCACTCACTCGTCCAATTCGTATCCGGACGGAGCGCGATGCTCAGCACCATCAGCACCGCGCCCGGGCTCTGGATCATCATCATCGCGATGCTAAGTGCGCCGACGAGCTTCATGCGGTACGTGTGGATGATCTGCGGCATGTACTGGATCGCGGCGAGCGCGGCGGAGCTGACGCCGAGGAGCGTCGCCCAAGAGGAGAGCCGGGGTGGGAGGGGCTGGTTCGGCACGGGCGAGGGCGAGGTGGTGAGGAGGAGGTAGATGGTGGTGATGACGATTATGGCGCTGAGGGGGCGGATGTTAGTTAAGGTTGGCTTGGTGATGATGAAGGACGAAGTGATGACGGGCAAGGAATGGGCGGAGACACGCACAAGTGCCCGAAGGTGACCCAGGCGAGGATTACTGAGTTCTGCCACTCTTCAGTTCGTTGTGGGCGTTTGAGGGGTTTGACGGAGGTGGTGGAAGACTCGGGGTCAGAGGCGGGGGCGATGAACTTGAGATGCGGTGGGTAGTAGAGCATGTAGAGGACGAAGCTACGAGAGGCGTCAGTCAGCAGTGGGTATGAGGATGATCGCGCGCCACGCACATGAAGGTGAACATCGCCCATTGCAACCCGACTTGCACAATCCCTGCCGTCATCTCGAGGCATCCTCCAAGGCTCTGCGAAGGGGGGTAAGACGCAGGGTTTGATGTGTAGGACTAAGTACGCACGAAGTATCGGCAGCACTTGACAATGCCAAACTGCATGGTGAACCTGCAGGCGGAATGAGTGTCGGGCTCGTGAGTATGATAGGTAACGCACATATTCAGCATCCCGGCTGCACTCGAGGTGCTTCCCAAGAGAAGGAACCACGGGCTGAAGCCTTCCGAAGAGCCGGCGCGGATGATCCTGGCATGCTAGGTGGCTGTTAGCCAGGATGTACGGTGGCTTGGGATGACTATGCCATAGCAGCAGGTCGTGAAGGTGGATGTAGCATATATGCACAAAAATTGGGAGGTGGGATTGATTGGACTACCGAGACACCGAGACGCACTTGAGGAAGGTATGAGATGATCAGGCCGCAACACAAGCCGAACGTCAACGTCGCCGTAAACCAATCATGTTTCTGTTGTTGCGTGTCGCATTGCATGACGTATATGGGGAAGGAGAGAGGTTCGCCGCAGATGGAGACAGGCAGAACATGTCAAGGCGCGTCGACAGAAGGAGGCACTGTTAGCTTCATTGTTTCTCTCGCGAGCCGGCGCACGCACGGATTGACATGTTTCTGACATCGGTTTGGATCGAGCTCACTGTTCCTCAGGGTATAGAACCGGCGCCTGTCCGCGGCTGGTAGACCGTGTACAGGAGGTGGCGAAGCGTAAGTCCGACTCCTAGCATGGACTTCGATGGAGGCGGGTTTACGGGGTTAGCTCACGTGGCGCTGCGTCGGAAACTGCCGAAAATGGATTTGGGACTTGTCTGCGGCCCTCATCAGCATTTTCTGCTCTCGACATTCTACGGATCCCACACCCTCTTCTAAGGCCTGTATATTCGCCTGCAGGCGCACTGTCTCGATCGATACAAGGGCATCAATCGCTGAGGTCGAACATGACGATCCTGCTTGGCGCTGAGCTGAAAAGCAAGCCGCGTCCACCGAACCTCTTCACCGAAAAGACCTTCACATATCACAGTGAGGTCCAGGACAGGGACATTTCATGCCTCATTGACTGACTTGAGCCAGTCCTTCGCCGCAACAAGGCAGGAACCCGTCGGGAAGGCACAATCCACTTGCCAAGTCTCTTGTCCTCCGCTTGTCCCTCATCTTGATTGTGCCGCGCCACCTCTTTCGCCCCGCCTCAAGACTCTCCTCGAATCTTGGCTATGCACGTTCGCTCACTCCCAATGTCGATACTCCAAGTAGCGTCAAATTTTCTGTGCGCGTGCGTGCTAGTGAACGGCTTATAACACGGCGGGTCGTGAAGATGTGCTGGTGAGAGTACAAGTCGTCTCCCACGTCCCTTCTCCTTCGTCTCCCTACACGACTGCTCCAAAAATGGCGCGCATGTCGCAGTATGACTACCTCTTCGTCTTCGGGCTGTTTTTCGCGTCGATGGATGCGTATGGGATCGGTGCGTTTCCTTCCCTCCCTCGAACTTCCATCGACCGCGTGCTTACCTATACCTCGGCCCAGGCGCCAACGACGTCGCGAACTCCTTCGCCACCTCCGTCTCCTCGCGCTCCCTCCGGCTATGGCAGGCCTGCATCGCCGCCGCGATCATGGAGTTCCTCGGCGCCGTCCTCGCGGGCGCGCGCGTCTCGGGCACGATCAAGAACGACATCGTCGACATCGAGATCTTTAAGGACGACCCGGGAATGCTACTGCTGGCGATGGTCTGCGCGGTCGCGGGGAGCTCGGTGAGTGGGCGATCTGACTCTTTCTTCGAGGCTATCAAAATTGCGAACGACGACTGACTCTCTGTCCCCAGATCTGGCTCATCTTCGCCACCCGGCACCAGATGCCGGTGTCCACGACGCACTGCATCGTTGGCGCGCTCACGGGCGTCGGCATAGCTGCTGGCGGACCTGGCGCGGTGCATTGGGGCTGGGACGGCCTTGGGCAGATTTTCGCTACGGTGCGTCGCCTCCCTCCTCCCCTCTGCGACTTGCCAACGTAGATGTCACAGTGGGGCGTCGCGCCCCTCGTTGCCGGTGGCTTCGCTGCCGTCGTCTACCTCCTCACCAAGTACATCGTCCTCGTCCGGGAGGACTCGGTCAGGGCCGGCCTGATCATGGCGCCGTTCTGGTGGTTTGCAGTCACTGGTGAGTGAGGGATTGTGCGACTATTACCACCCACTGACACGTCCCTCTAGTCATCCTCACCCTCTGCATCCTCTGGAAGGGCTCGCCGAACCTTGGCCTTAAGGATATGTCCACGCCCGACCTGATGGCGGCGGTCTTCGGTACTGGTGCGTCTCTCACCTGTTCCTCCCTTACCTCCATCTCCTCTGTTTCTCTTTTCCTTCTCCTACCCTCACCCCTTAACTTGGACGCATCACCCTTGACTTGAACGCATCACTGACTCTCCGCCAGCCACGGTCGTCTGCGCCCTCGCCTGCACCTTCTGGCTGCCCTTCGTCTACTGCAAGGTCGTGCGCGGGGACTACACCGTGCGCTGGTACCACTTTTTCGCGGGCCCTGCGCTCTGGTGGCGCGCGCCGCCCGCGGACGCGGGCTCGTTCACGGCGCCGGATCCGGTGCCGGATTACTACTTGTGAGTCGTCGGGCGTATAGAGTCATCTAGGGCGAGTCCTGCGGGATGGTAGTAGCTGACGCAGGCGCCCAATCACAGGGGCCACCACACCGCGTCGAACCCTGCTCCCGCTGGGGCGGCGGATGCGGAGAATGCGCACGCTGAGAGCGCGCGCGCGCAGCCGGATTTGAGGAAGGAGGACACGGCGTCGAGCGAGGATGGGAGGGAGGGGAAGGAGATCACGGAGGAGAACGAGCAGGCGCGGCCTCGCGACGCGCGCCTGAGCGACGTGGAGCTGCCGAAGATTGAGGGCGCTTGGTGAGTGGATCCGCTGCATGGCCATCTCTTCATCCGACGCAAGTCTGAGTGCATGGTGATCATACTGACACATCCTTTCCAGGATCGAGCCCCGCAACCTCTGGATCATCGCGCGCTACCACGCTGTGCCGTTTGTTAAGAAGGCGCTCTTCGGCGGCCTGTTCCAGGACGTGCTCACGCTGCAGACGTCCCACAAGGATTCGCGCCGACTTGCGGACGTGCACTCGCGCGCGAAGCAGTACGACAATAAGACGGAGCACCTCTATTCGTTCTTGCAGGTGGGTGGAGATATTCCTCATCTCACGATATTCCTGCATTCTGATGAGCATCTTGACCTAGGTCATGACCGCGTGCACCGCGTCCTTCGCGCACGGCTCGAACGACATCAGCAATGCCGTCGGCCCCTTTTCGACGATCTACGAGGTCTGGCGCACGGGGAGCTATGTTGGCGCGAAGACGAGCGTGCCGACGTGGATCCTTGCATATGGTGCGATATGGCTAGTCATCGGCCTGGCGACGTATGGGTACAACGTGAGCTCTCACCCCATCTCGGCACCTACTACTCTTGAGACTCACTTGCTTCTCACAGATCATGCGCGTCCTCGGCAATCGCCTCACCCTCCACTCACCTACGCGCGGCTTCAGCATGGAGCTTGGCTCCTCCATCGCCGTCGTGCTCGCGTCGCAGCTCGCGCTCCCGGTCTCGACGACGCAGTGCATCGTCGGCGCAACCGCAGCCGTGGGCATCTGCAACGGCGACGTGAAGTCGGTGAACTGGAGGGGCATTGCGTGGATCTTCGCGTCCTGGGTGATCACGGTGCCGATTACGGGTGTCATTGCGGGGTCCTTGGTGAGTCTTGCTGGCTTTGAGTTGGCGCAGATGGGAGTTAAATGGGTTCATAGTTCGGTATCATTATCAACGCGCCGAGGTTTGGGTATTCGGGGTAGAGGTGTTCACAGGCGAGGGTTGTTTCGAAGTGTAGGATACGGACGCGCTACAGAGCGTCTCGACGTATTGCGATACAGTTGCTGGTAGTTGCTGTACATCACCTGTCCCAGCTACTGTGCAGCTTGTAGTAAATGCGCATAGCCTATCTTGAAGTTGGGAGCCGGCGAGGACTAGCGCCTTGTTGCGATCGAAGCCGCTTCGGAAAGCTTTGATACGTTCATAATTCAAATTTGAGAGTGGTCTTGAAGTAGATAACCCTTGTATCGTCTCTCGAGAGACGGTAGTCCTGCAAACACTGTGAGGAGGCGAAGTTCAACTTGTGACCGGCACTTGCCGTGACCTCGAATTTTCAATTACCCCCTGCTCCTTGCCGTCATCTCAGGCGACGCCCAGCGACCTTCCACCGAGATATATGGCCGGCAAGCGCAAACATGTCGAGGACGACACATCTAGAGATGACGTGCACGAGTTTAGCCCACCTCTCGAGGGAGAGCAGATGTGGACGGGCAGTATCGTCGGCGAGCGCGAAGACGCATACAGGATCAAGTGGGACCCGGATCGCAGGACGGGGAAGAAGTACAGATCGACTTGGGAGCCCAAGAAAAACTGCAATGAGCACATGGTGAAGGACTGGCGTCGTAGGGTGAAGCAAGGTGCGCGGCGCGCGTGAAGTCTTGCATAGCGCGCTCTGATTACGGCTTGGGTCAGAGAAGAATGTATCGTCTCGGACGACCTCAGCATCGTCAGCGCGCGACCGCAGTCCCTCTCCTCCACGTCCGACGAAGAAACGCAAAGTTGTTGCCGAGAGCAATGCTCCGACGCGCGGAAAGGAGAGCGCGTCTGTCGGCTCCCAGGCAGTCACGCGGGTCGGGCCACCGAAGGGAAAGCGCAAGGCCACACAGGACGCATCACAGAGGAGCACTCAGTCCTCTGGCGTGGCTAGGCGTGCAACCGAACCCGAGGCATTGCGCCAAGAGCGAGAATCGACCGCCGCGAGGCGCCACTCAGAATCGGCGGCCTCTGCGCGTCAGACTCGAGTTACGAATGCCCCTGTAACATCCACCTCCCGCGCAAACACGGCCGCGATAACAAGGCGAACTGATGATACTGGTGCGTCCCTCGATAAGATGGCACCCTCATTTCTCTGACCTTCATCAGAAAGCACGCGCTCAAAGACATCCTCATCCGCCGTCAGTCGAATACCCACGTCCATCGAGCCCCATATCAAGGCTCGCCTGAAGCTCTATGACACAAAGCGCCGCCAGCTCGCGGACCCCAGTCTTCCACCTCCACCTACAAAGGCGCGGCCACGGCAGCCAGCTACCACCGTCGACGACTTCCCTTCTGCGTCAAGGCCGTCTTCCCCTCAACTCTCGTCCCAGCGACGAGGACGTCCCCCATCTCCTGCTCACCATGCCCCCCGTTCCCCCTCGCCGTTTGCGACGTCTCCGGACAAGCCTCCATCATCAATCTCGGCTCGGTCCCGACCCAAGAATGCTTCCGAGTCGCCCTCTCGCTCTCCATCCGTCGAAGTTGGTCGCAAGCGCAAGAAGCGACCCGCAGCCACGAGCAAGCCTTTGAAGCCCATTCCGCGCGTCTCACCTTCCGTATTCAACAATATAGCTGGTCCCTCATCTTCCCTCAATGGGCCCCCACCGAGCGGCAGCCACATCGAGAGCGCTGGCGGGCCCACGCAAACCGAAACCATATCCGAGTTCTCGCCCGAGAAGCGGCGCTCGGCAGTGAACGACAGTCGCGAAGACGACGATACCATCGAAGGGAGTAGCAGTCAACCTTCCCTGAATCGCAGGGTGCTCGCCGGCACGAGAGCCCTTGCCGAGCGGGTTGGTAACGGCGGGACTTCTGCCCAGAATCGACCAAGACGGCCGCTGGGTGACATACTGGGTCCGAAAGCTCAGCGCCAGCGCGTCTTCTCGGGGTCGATACCGCAGCGACAGCCGGATGATGCGCCAGAGGAGGAGATTGGCGGGGTTGGAAGCACGCAGGAACCTAGTCAAGATGCGGGGACGGAGGACGTCGGCGGCACTCAGGATCTCAGCATCACGCAAGATATCAGCATGAGCATCGGCGTGAACGGCGACGAGGAGATGGACGATGCGACGCGGGAGATGGAGTCGTACGTGGACTTTGAGGGGGGTGCGGATGCAGATGCGCCGAAAGACCCGATCGCTCTTCGGGAGGAGATGGAGGAGTCGACGCAGGACTTGCGCGATGAACAGCAGGCGCGGTTGCAGGATGCGTCGAAGGCGGCGGAGGTCGATATGACCAAGGCGTCAACCAAGGTATGTGTAGGCTTCCTTCTCCTTGCAGGCGTCTTTTGTTCTTCGTGATAGGGACGGCAGCGCTGACCATCGTTCCAGGTGCATCCTCCGACCCAGCAGAACAAAGCAGCTCCCGCTTCGCCTCTACCAGCGGCACCCCCACGGAAGCAAGGCGAAGACACCTCCGCATCATTTGTACCGCCTACACCGGATGAGTCGCAGCGAACGACGAACACGCAGTCCTCGCAAGACCAGCGCATCCTGGAGCTCGAACGCGATTTGACATCCAGCCAAGCTGAGAAGGGGTCTTACGAAGCACGGTCGCAGGAGCTCGAGGCGGAGAAGGAGTCCCTCGCTCGCGACCTTGCCTCCAGCCAAGCCGAGTCGCAGACTCTTTCCGCCAAAGTTGCTGACCTTGGTGGTCTCCTGGAGAGGGCGCAGCTCGAACTGGGCGCCATCCAACGTCGGCACGAGGCTGAGGCAAAGAAGAAGGAAGCGGCGTGGAAGAAGGATCAGGCAGACTGGAAGAAGGAGAGGAAGGAGTGGGATAAGGAGCGGTCCACTTGGAAGGAGAAGGAGCTGGAGTGGGAGGCGAAGGGGGCGCACTGGTCAGAAGAGAAGATGGCGTTGGAGCAGCGATGTCGGGAGCTGGAGGAGCAGGCGAAGGCGCGGGATAAGGATTGGGAGGCGAAGGAGCGCACCTGGTTCGACAAGGAGCACGCCCAGTCGGAGAAGGAGGCCCGCTGGATTCAGAAGGAGGCCGATTGGGCGCAGAAGGAGCAGCGATTGCAGGATACTCTGCGCGAGCACGAGGTGCAGCATGGGCAGACGGTGCGCGACCTCGAGGCGAAGCTGCGCATGGTCCGGGAGGAGATGGTCGAGAAGGTCCGCAGAGCGCAGGAGGAGGTCGGCGAGCAGTCCATGGCCGAATGGGCGCAGGAGCGTAGCGACCTCGAGCGCCGCAACACCGAACTGACGGCTGCGAATGCCGAGGTCACGACTGCGAACGCTGGACTCCAAGGCAAGATCGCCAGTCTGGAGCTCACCAACACCGACCTGCAGCGCAAGAACAGCGATCTGGAGAGGCAGGTATCCGCGCTCGAAGATATGGTCGCCGACCTCCAGGAGGAGAATGCCAGCCTCGAGGACAAGAACGCCGAGTTGCAGACCACGGTTGCCGACCTCAACGTCCGCTTGGCGAGCGTCGAGTCTTCGCTCGCCGACAAGACTCGCGAGGTTGAACAAGCAAAGCTCGATCTCGCCGCGGTCAAGAAGGAACACGAACAGGTCATCCCCCTTCTGGCGGAGCGCGATCAGGCTCTGGCCGCTCTCAAGGAGCGTCATGCGGAGACCAAGCACAGTCTTGCCACGAAGTCAGAGGAGCTGTCCAAACTCCAGCAGGAGCTCGCCGACTTCTACGTGCAGCGCGCAGAGGCCAGCAAAGAACTTGCGGACGTTACCAAGCAACTCGAGGACACGGTCAAGAAGCTCGAGGACACCACTAGCACTCTGGAAACCCTCCGCAAGCACAAGGAGCTGGACGAACGCGAGTGGGCCGACCAGCGGGCAGCGCTGGAGAGAAACGTCGAGGTCCTGATCCAGCAGACTGCGACTGAATGGCAAGAGCGGGTCGCCGAGGTTGAGGAGAAGCTTAAGATGGCAGAGGAGAGGGTGAAGGATGCGGAGGCTCGTGTCGCGCAAGCCAGGAAGGAGGCTGATGGTTTGAAGGAGGCCAGGGGCTCGAGCGCGAATGCGTCCGCTATGGCCAAGCTCGCGGAAGGGAGGGCCATCATGGCGGAAGATGCGACGAAGCAAGCCGAAGAACGCGCCTCAAAGCTCGAGGCTCGTGCTACCGCCGCGGAGACGCGTCTCGCGGAGGCAGAGACTCGCGCCGCCACCGCGGAGTCGCAGCTTCAACTCGCTCAGGAGCAGCTCGTCCTTGCACAGGCCGAGCTGAAGGAGGTCAAGGCCAGTCTTAGCTCAGCTGAGGATGCGCATTCCTCCTCGCAGGCGAAAGTCGAGACTATCGAGGCGCAACTTGCCGCACTGGAGACGAGCGCCGTCAGCCAGAGCCTGGCACACACATCGACGGAGGAAGACCTTAAGTCCAGGCTAGCCGCTCGTGACGCTTGCGAGGCCGCCCTTCGCTCCGAGATCGCATCCTTGCAAGCACAACTCGCTGCCTCTGCGTCCACATCTAGTGGCGATACCACAGCGCCAGCCCTAGGTGGGGAGCATGCAGACCTTGCAGCGCGCCTTGCCGAGCTCGAAGCGCGACTCGCTTCCGAGACCCGTGCACGGAAAGCCGCCGAGGACGACGCCGAGTTCGTGCGCGAGCAGTACAGGGTGGCCTCCGCGCACGTCGGCGACATGCGCAAGGAGATCGTCTCGCTCACCAACCGCACGACCATCGCGGAGGACCAGGTCGCCCGCGGGCTCGCCACCGTGCGCGAGACCCTGCTCGGCCGCGCGCGCACCCTCGAGGCCGAGCGCGACAGGTGGCGGAAGCAGGCGGAGTGGGTCCGCGAGCTCGACGCGCGCACGAACGGGGACGTTCGGCGGAAGGCCGCGGAGCGCGACGACCTGGCGGAGCGCGTCGAGGCGCTGGCCATGGAGCGCCGGAAGCTCGCGGTGCAGAGGGACAAGATGGAGGAGGCGCGGGACGATGCCGTCGAGGAGCGCGACCAGGCGCTGGCGAAGCAGGATAAGCTCGGCGCAGAGCGCGATCAGCTGAGCGCGCGGCTGGCGACCCTGGAGGCCGCCCAGGCGCAGTCGGCGCACCGGCTCGAGGAGCAGACCGCGGAGATCGCCACGCTGAAGAAGAGCCTGCAGACCGTGCGCGCGCAGCTGGAGCAGACGCAGCACGACACGCAGCCGGTGTATCGGTGCCAGTGGCATCACGGTGGTGCGAGCTGCGAAGCACTGTTCGTGTCGATTGAGGTGAGTTGTTCGTTTGAACGGTCTTGTGCTCGCCGTCGAACGGCTTTGTGCTCCCTGTCCAAAGGCCTTTCCCTGTCCAAAGACCTTGTGTTCCCTGTTCAAAGACCTTCTGTTCCCTGTTGACACAACTGCTTCGGGATGGATCGCTGACGGGACTATTTGCAGGACCTGGAGAATCATGTACGGCAAAGTCATGTAAATGAGTAGATGCCCTACCAGGCGCATCGTTGTCGGTTGTTTTGTTTTCTGTATTGTCGCCGCTGCTGTCTTGCAAATGCTCATTTTCTTGGATAACTCGCTCTGCAGGAATCATTGTGAGACAACATAGTACCATTGCCATCAAGGAAGAGAGGGACAGGTCTGAGGCTATCATGACGCAATAAGGGTCTCTTTTCAACTGAGCTGAAGGTTCAGGATCTTGCTCTTTCTCCTATTTCTATCCCGCCTGTGTCACCACTGACGGGGTCAGCGGAGAAGGGGACCCACTGGAAGCGCCGTCCATCCGGGACGTCCAAGCTCTACGCAATGATCCTGCCTGCAGCTGGTCAAAGTAGAACCCGGCGGTCCGTCCCTCTTCTACAAGACGGGCTCATTCCACCTTCAGTTCGGTCGACTACGATCTTGCCGGTCTGTTTTCGATGAGTTTGCGAGTAGCACAACAGGCTTAGCGCACCCAGCGATGCATGCACAATAGTTCAATGTCGTGGGGGGAGGGTTCGGCTCCCCGAAACGAAAGGCATGCACTCGACAAATCAATAAGTAGTTTGTCAACATGGGGCGCGCTCAAAGCTCATCTTTGGCCTGAAATGTGACGTAAGACATCCCCATATGGATATTATTGACATTGTTTCACGCTTCGTCTGCCCCTTTTGACATTCCCTTTCTTTCCCCTGGCCTATCGCAGGTGCACCCCGCAGGCTCAATGGCTGAGGAATCCCCCGCTATTTTCGCCCCCGGGCGCGTTCTCGCTTTGGACACCAACGACGGCCGGCACTTCAATTTCACCAAGAGCGTCGTTGTCGTCGCGCGCTGCGATGAGCTTAGCCCCAGCCCGGTGGTGCTCAAGATATACGACCCTCGCTACAACAACGAGCGCAACGGGTACGAGAGCAAGTTTGGGTGGAGAAAGCCCTCCCACCCGTGGTCCCTCGCCGCCGAGCGCGCCGCGCCAGCCACATTCGACCCCAAGGCGATCCATCGCCCCGAGCCAGCGGCGGACGGCCCTGCTGGCCAGCTCGAGCGCGCGGCCATCTGGGAGGCGCACCTGCGCCACCTCATGGAAGAATCATTCTGGTACGAGCGTGCGGCGTACGACAATCTGCGCGACCTCCAGGGCGGCGCTATCCCGCGCCTGCTCGCCGAGGGCCGCCTCATCCCGCCCGACGAGCGCGCATACGTGCCGCGCGCGCTTGTGCTGGAATACATCGAGGGCGTCACCGTCTGCCAGGCGCTGCTGGAGCTGTTGACGCCAGCCGTGGGCGTTGCGATGGTGCGCACCGTCGAAAGCTTCGCGGCCCACGGCGTCTTCCATCATGACTTGAACCCCGGCAACGTGCTCGTCACGGCCGATGGGCGCGGTGTGGTCGTGGACTTTGGCTGCGCGGGCGTGCGCAACGCGAAGAACGTGTGGGCGGACGAGGAGAGCGCGCATACGGACGCGGAGAACGTGTGGACGAACGAGGCCTGGGAACAGCACATGGACGCGGTGGACGAAGGGAACGCCATCAGGTTCATGTTCCAGCGGAAGGGCGTCGATTGCAGTGGCGAGCTGCGGCCGAGGTGGCGCCATTTCGACGTCAAGACGGGATCCTGGGTAGACGTGGTGGAGGGCGGGACCGTGGTGGAGGGTGAGGTCGTGGTGGAGGGAGAGACCGTGGTGGAGGGCGAGGCCGTGGTGGAGGGCGAGGCCCTGAATGCTGGTTCAGTTGGCGAAACCGCGAATGCCGGTTCAGTCTCAATCGGCGAGGCCGCGAATGCTGGTTGAGTTGGCTTCGCTTGTGCAACCGACGAGGTCGCTCAACAGCTTACTGGTTGACGAGGCAGCCGCTGGTTGACGTAGCGTTGGGCACAGGCAGCTGCCGGTTGACGCAGCGCTGGACGCAGACAGCTGCGCACGGCGAGGGGCGTAAAGGGCTGGTAATCGAGGGGCGTAGAGGGCGGGTAAGCGAGGGGCGTAGAGGGCGGGTAAGCAAGAGGTGAAACAGGCCGCAACGCGGAATGCGCCGGGGGAGGGAGGCATGGGAAATGGAAGGCCGTAGGGAAGAGTGGAACGCGGAGGGGGGGAGAGTGGAAGACGGAGGGAGGCATGGGAAGGGGAACGCGGCGGGTGGCGGGGGAGAAGTGGAATGCGAAGGGTGGCGGGGAGTGGGAGACAGCACGAGCGGAAAAGGCGACGGTATAGTGAGCATAGCGCGCATGGAGGTCGGCATAGCATGGAGGCTGGAATCAGACTCACGCTCGATCGGGAACTGTGCACGTTCGATGGGCAACTGTGCCAGTGCACGCACGAGGGCGAGGAGGGGAGCAATGCCAGCCGCAACCTAGGAGGGGGATGATGCTGACCACAACCGAGGAGGGGAATCATGCCAGCCACAACGACGAAGCGCATCCTGACCGAACTCGCAGAGTGCTCGGTTGTGAGGATTCTTGGAGTAGGGATTCTTGGAGTGGGGACTGCGAAAGGGCGGCGAGGTCGGCGGCTGAGGGCGATGATCATACTATAGCATATAGCAGCTTCTTGCCCAAGGAGCCCGGACTATGCTCTTTGGCTCATGCTAGGAGCGCTTGTTAGCAGTCTTCCACAAGTTCTCCCAGCCGTCGAGCCTCGAGAATCGCTCATGATACAGAGGGGTGATAGCTGATCGGGTCAAGTGTCAGCGACTGGTTGCTGATACAACTCCTCTGGAAAAATGAGCACGGTCACTCTGCACGATATCGGCCTGGGTAACCCGGTCGCACTGTACCTCGACGAAATGGGTAGTTGACGCAGGACACATCGCATCTGTGACGGCTGTCCGTCCATCAGTATCACCTCGACGAGCTGCAGATCCACTCATGCGGTCAGTAGTAATTCAGTCCAGTCCAGTCTTTCCCCCGGTCCACATCGCTGAAGGCAAGCAGCGAGTGGCATTTCGGCACATTCCTTCCACCATCACTTCTCGGCATCTTCCGCGCGCGAGGACTCGGACCAAGTCGAACTTCCCCACTGCCATGGCGCTCTCCCCCCCGTCAGCTACACAATATAAGGCGGTGTCCAAAATGTTCATTTTACTTCTTCATCCAGCGTGTCCTGCTGGTCGCATATGTATACTAGGCATACGTGCGCTACTGTCGATTTTGGCCTCGGGGGCTGTCGATCTTGGCCCTCGAGGGCCGTCGATTTTAGCCCTCGAGGCCAAGGGGCGTGGTGGGATATGGGGCGGTGGATATAATGGGGAAGAACTGAAAGCTAACAAGCAAGCAAGTAACAAGTTCAGGCTTCACAGATTCAGATAACTAACCAACGATCTTCACATAACTGTCGCCGAAGTTCAGACTATGACACAAGAAAGTGCAGGTGGGGGGTATGCTAGGGGATATAAGTATTAAGTGAGGAGACGTCACGGTGCGGAGGCCGTCCTTGGGACGGTCGATAGATGTGCGTCGTCGGTCGATAGACGTGCAAGGTCGGTCGCCCGAGCGCCAACCGAGGCATCCGTAAAGAGCAGGCGAGGCATCCGTGGGGAAGCAGGCAGGCGTGTGTGTGCGGAGATAATGGTATGGGGCGTGACCGCGGCGGAGCCTGATGGGGGTCGGCGAGGCGAGCTATGACCTTGGCGAGGTGCGTTACCGCACTAGCCAAGTGAGCTATGGCTCCGCTAAGGCCAGCAAGCCAACGGACTAGCACCGCACCGATCCATATTGGCGAGGCCGGGCGCGGAAGGAATGTCGTGGTGGTATCCTGCGAGGCGTAAAGGAAGGCGTTCAGGAACGAAGTATACATAAGAATAGGATTAACGTGTCTGGAGCGGATTGGATGGCGTGTCTGGCACGAGTGGGTGAATGGCGTGGCTGGCACGGATGGAAGAATAAATGCATGGGTGGATATATGGATGATGAAGGGGCCTCGAAATGAGAGTTAGGTGTGCTGGGGGTCGACGTCGCTGTAGGCGGGCGAGAGTCTGGTGAGCGCGAAGGTTGGAGGTCGGATGGAGGAAGGACGCGCAGGATAGACATGCAGCTCATGCAGCCACCTCATCCGGCCCAGCCTCGTCCCTCTGCAGCGGCGGCTCCCGATAATCCGAGATCGACGGGAAGCTGAACTCCACGATCTCCTCTTCAGGCGACTCTCGTAGGTCCACTGTCTCTCGTCGGTCCGCCGCATCTAGTGCATCCGCTTCTCTCGAGGACTCCAACGCTCCTTCTCTCGAGGATCCCTGCGCTCCTTCTCTCGAGGCGCCCTGCTCTCCTACAGTCAAAGCAGGTTCCCCATCCCTCGACGCCCCCTGCGCCTGCCTCGACCCCACCCGCATCGCCTGAGGCCGCTTCAGGATCGCATCCGCCAGCACCCCGCAATACTCGTCCGCGGCTCCCTCATCGTACTCGCCATCGTACCCCGGCCGCGTCCGCTGCCGGCCACGGTCCATGCCCAGTGAGCTCTGACTGGATGAGCCCAGTGAGAGCTGACTCGAAGAGCCCGTGGAGTTCAAGCTCAACGAAGTCGTCAGATTGTGGCCAGAAGAAGCTGTCGAGCCCGAGGCAGCCAGCTCCGGACTCGCCGACCCGCGCGAGCTCGACCCGACAGACGGCGGCCCGCTGCTCCCGCCCGCCCGCGGCGCGCTCGACGGGAACACCGCCAGCAACTCCGAGTGACTCTGACTCTGCGGGATGGACGTCGTAGAGGAGTACGGCGAGTATGGCCGCATCTGCGAGGGCGAGTACGGGCGCATTTGCGAGGGGGAGTATGGTCGTCCCTGCTCCGGCATATATAAGTATGGCGAGCGCGGGCTGCCCTGCATCGTCGGCGACATCATCGACATTGGGGGCGCCTGCTGCATATGCGGCGGGAGCACCGGGCTGAAGGGTCCGCTTGTCGAGGGCACCATCCCGCTGGGTGAGGGGATCATGCCGCTGGGCGAGGGCACCATTCCATTTGGCGACGGCATCATCCCCGTCGAAGGCATCGACGGCATCATCGGCGGCGAGAACATCGACATCGGAGGCGGCCCCGAAAACGCCGGGCTCGTAGGACCCGTCGAGGGCGCCGGGCTGTTGCTGCCATTACTCCCCGACCCACGCATCCTCGCCGAATTCGACACCATCATCGTCGAGTACTGCAGCTGCTGCATCAGGTGGTGGATCTGCGACTGAAGCTGAAAAAATCGAAGTCGTCAGTCAATTGAACTACGGCCACCAACCTCAATCTACTCACCTCCATCTCCCTCCGCCTCCAGTGCGCGCTCTCCCACCGCAACATCTCCACGTCCTTGCTCTGCCTCTCCATCTCGCCCCGCTGCCTCTCCCATTCCCTCGTTCGGTTTTCTATCTCCCTACTCCTTTGCTCCATCTCCTTCCCCTGCCGCTCCATCTCGCCACGCATGTTCTCCTCGCGCTTCCTCGACGCCTCGAGCGCGCCGCGGAGGGAGGCAACCTGCGTCTGCAGGCAGACGGAGGGCTCGGAGTAGGGTCCGGGGGTGGAGGCGGGATGGGGGCCAGACGTTGTGGAGGCATAGGGGCCAGACGTCGCTCCAGGTGTCGTCGCTGTCGGAGGCCCGAGTTGCGATGTCGGAGCCGAATAAGACGTCGACGCCGAGGATGCCCCAGGCGTGGGAAGACCGCTCCCCGGTCCAGGTGTGGTGGGCGTTACAGCATGCTCTGCGCCACGCGATCCGTCGAGCGGGCGTCCTGGAAGACGAAGCGCGTGAGTATGTGTGTGTGAATGGGAGAGGGGGGTTACACGAGGATGACTTGTATGGAGGACACGATGGCCTATATGGGGGACGCGAGGGCATATATGGGGGCATGATGAGTTATATGAGGCACGTACCATGTGCTGCCGCTGAACTGTGTGCTGGCGCTTCGGAGCCATGGCGTGAGCCCGAGGGGCGTGAAGAGCGTGAGGGGGAGGATGGGTCGAGCGGACCACGCGATCTTGAGCGCTTGCGGGAGGGCTTGCTTGGCGAGGACTTTCTAGGATCGCGCGCGTCGTCGGGGTCGGGATCCCATGGGCCGGGGAATTGGAGCTTCGTTGTTGAGCTTGCGGCTTTACTGCTAGAGCCGGCCGCGTCTGTGCTACTTGAGCGGTCGCCTGTGCTACCAGAGCTAGCCGCGCCGCTCGAGCTGGCCGCCCCCGCGCCAGTTGAGCTGCTTGAGCGGTCGAAAACCGTGTCATTAGACTCATCGAAGACCCCGCTGCCAGGACGGTCCGCGCCGGCCTTCGGCGTAGAAACGTACTCGGAGACAGACGTCGTGGAAGTGTCAACGGTGTCGGCGGAGTCGGAGAAGGATGACAGGGAGGCGGTGCTGGAGTGAGAGGCGCTGGACGAAATGGACACTGGGTCGTGGTCGTCGTGGGGGATGCGGTCTTCGTGGGTATTGCGTGATGGGGTGGCTGTCGACGCGGCGTCTTCCCGCGCGCGGCTACTTGCTCGAACGCGGCTGCTCGACGCCTCAGCGCGGCTGCTAGATGCCTCCGTGGGGCACGAGGACAGGCCGGAGACGGAGGAGCACATCGCGTCCTCGTCGTCCGTCACGCCGTCTGGCCTGCTGTCGATATACGCCTGCGCGTCCGCCAGGCGGCCGTTGCGGCGCGGGGATGGGCCCGCAGAGGGCGGGATGGAGTGTGATGAGGACGGCGGCTCGTGCAAATGTGGCGGGGTCGATGCGCTCCTGGCGTCGGCCGGGTCCCCTGGTATACTGAGCGCGGCGAGCCCCTTCAGCTTCTTCCCGCCCTTGACGAGGTCCTTCAGCGGGTCCTTCCCCCTCCGGCGCCGCTCCTTCGAGCGCGCGCCCTTCGCGCCCTTGTCGTCGGACACGCTGCCCGCCCCCTCGGGCTTGCTGCCCGCGTCCGGGGGCGCCCTAAACCCTGCATCGCCGTCAGCCGCACACCCGCGCACGCCCTGCCTGGCACCCGCACCCGCGACGCGGCCGAGATAGCTAGAGGACACCTGCGCGAGATTCGCGCGCCAGAGGTACGCGGCGGAGCCGACGACGACGACTGTGGCGGCGAGGAGGAGGCGGGGGTCGCCGCGGAAGCTGCTCCCGTCGGGGTGGTCGAGCTCGCTGTCGGCCATGGTGATGGCGGAGGAAGAGTAACGACGGGCGTGGATGTGCGAGCGGTCCCGGGGCTGGGATTCTGAATCTTTAGGTGACGGTCTGAGCGAACCGGTTCGAACTCCGCCCACGGAATCAAGCGCGGCCCGCACGTGCCTTCATATTCCGGTTCCTGAGCGTCACAACTCGCCGCGCGCCTCCCATCTGGCCTCCTGCAGCTGAGCAGCAGATCTACACACTCTATCTTGTACCCTGAGAGTGGTCAATCTCACGAAGAAAAATCCTCTTTTTATCGGAAAATCGAGGAAGTATACGGTGCGCAAACCAGGACTAGCGCCAACCTCGACCACCCCCTCCAAGACGCTGGGCAGCGTAACACCGCACTACACGCTCTCGAACACCCTCAAGAACCACCTTCGAGATCCCAGTCGGCTTTCCATACCGCCAAGTGGACGTCCTCGCGCGCTTCACGTCCCGCTATAGATTCAGAAGACCTCACGCCCCGCTCTATAGAAAGCCTCGCCCACGCGCTCCAGCGGCGCCAGCATCCCTCGGCTGGTCTGCCACCTTCTCGGCCGCCCTGCCTCCTTCTTTGCTGACCAGCCCCCTTCTCTGCGATTTTGCCCCCTTCTTTGCCGCTCAGCCTCTTTCTCGGATCCTTCAGGACTTTCCCCGACGCTGGGCCTTTCGACTGCCCTGCGGCTATCTCGGACATAGTCGTCCCGACGTTGCTCAGGGCGTCTCCATCGCCAGGCTTTAGCCGACCGTTGCTCCGCCTTTCTGCCTATTCTATCCCTTCCCGATCCCATTCGATGCCTTTCCGAGCCCATTCTAGCGCCGTGCTGACTATCACATCGCTACCCAAATATTACCTATGCAGACAACAGCGTCATCGCGTGCAATACGGGAGTCTAGCGACCTCGGAAGCTCGGATCCCTGTACCTCCTGGATCAGCAGACCTCGAGCAGGCCCGCTTGACGCACGAATAGGCCTCCGCTGACCGTAGATGCGGTGCGCCTAGCAGTACGGCCACCTTCGATTCCCTGTCTTCCGCGGGGTACTCCAGCCTTCGCTTAGATGTTGTACGTCTATCCTCGATCCAAAACGTTCATCCTCAATGTGGTGTGCTCTCCTTCGACGAAATACTCGCGTTCGGCGGTTTTAGGACGTAAGCTGGCGATTCTCAAGCGTGCGGTTCCAAATTTGGCAAGTTCAACTGCTGCACGTGACATGATCTACGATGGATGCACGTGCGTGGCGCGTGTCCTGCTCTTGCCGAACTCGAGGCTTGCTTTCACTCAATTCTTTGGCTACTCTATTGCGCTCTCATGCTTCTCTTGGTTTTTGTCGGGTCTATCAAAGCAACCCCTTCACTATGCCTATATGAGTAGTTGGCGAAGACGACACCTCTCGCATGGATGATGCCGTTACTCGAAGCAGATGAACATCGGTGCCGCGCGCAAGGTTGCTTGTCATGCCATGGAAGGTGAGTGCAGCTTATGCGGGCTGGGAACATCTGCTAACCTTGCTCTCGATCGCCGCCAGCCCTACTCACGATGGCCGAGCCTCCTGCTGCATGCGCCTCTTGGCTTGCGGTCGTGACCAGCTTGCGGGCGGGCTTCGGGACTTTATAGACTTTGCGTGAAGATCCAGGGCTCGGCGAAAAACTCGGGGACCTGCGCAGAACATGACATGGGGACCAGTGCAGAACATTACATGTGGTCCGCGAAACATGTGGACCGACAACTCGGACGTCAACGTAGGACGAGTGCCTTGGCGGAACCGGAACGGACAATGGGACCGCAGTATGTACCTTGTGCGGACGGCGGTGCGCGCCGGCGAAGGGACAATGGCAACTGCGAAGGGACAATGAAAACTGCGAAGGGACAATGGCAACTGCGCGAGAACATACACCAACCGGCGCGGAGCGACGAGATCGACTGGTACCTACCCTCAAAGGCGGATTACCTACCCCCGAAGGCGAATTATCTACCCTCGAAGAAGCTCGGCCATGTCGAACCAAGCTAGACCATGTTGACGAAGCCCAACCGTCCTCCTTCAATGTCATGACCGCGACAGGCCTGCGGATCCGCATCGAGGCACGGCGGAGAAGTCAAGGAGGAAGTCCTCATCTTAGGGCGCACAAGTACTGACTATAGGGTGCTTGTCTGCTTTCTTTAGTAGGGTGCTTGACTTCTTTCTTTAGGGTACTGGCGATCCGCGGGGCCGCGTACGGATTCAATGGCCCGCTTTCTCCGTCCCCAGCGTTGGTCGCACTGTGCAAGGTATGGCCTATGATGGGTCTCGATCCTGAAACCTTGTGCGCGCGAGTCGTGCGATACGCATTGTCCGGCGCGATATGCTCAATCCGTTTTACTTACGTCTATGCGAAGAGCACAAGCTTAACGCACCTGACAATAGATTCCCAGCTGTACACTGAACCACATCCATCCCACGCGATATGAAAGCCTCGCGAAAGTCCACGCGCCACGCCTCGAGATCGAGAATGCTCTTACTTCTGTAGAAGGTTGTGTGCCCTCGAGGTATGCCGTGACCCGCCCGTCCTCGAGATCGACTGCATGCTCCAGCGCTATAGATGCTGCATGGTGTGCGAAAGATACTGCATGATTCTGCAGGCCAGGCGAGGAACACCAAATGGTCTTGCGGGAACGCTATACGGTCGTGCGGGGACGCTGCATGGTCCCCTGCCATGAATGCACATCGATAAGTACCCCGCGCCGGCGTCCTGTCGTGCTGCCCCTCCATCCTCGCGCGCAGCCCCTCCGTACTTACGTGCTGCTCCCAGGGTCATATAACGGTGTTCCCAGATTCATATAAGAGTGTTCTCAGGTTCATATACATCGTCAGTACATTTGTATAGCTCGTGCTAGTTCTCCCAAGTTCATATAGGGCTGCTCTCATGTAGATGGTGCTGCTCATGTAGATCGCGTTCCTCCGGGACTAGTCACTATGTTTGCGCCACTCCCAGGTTCATAACTCTTCTCTCAGGTTTATAATCCTTCTCTCAGGTACATATGGATCCCGAACTCGACCCCATAGCTCGCCGGAAGGCCGTCCGAGAGGATTTATATGACCATCCGTGAGTCTTTATTTGACCATCCGCGAGGCCTCATACGCCAATCGAAAGACGGGAGCTGAATGGGGTCCGGGATGATGTCGGTCAGAGCCGTATGGAGAGTGCTAGGACATGCGCGTGAACGGTCACGGTGGAAATCATGCTTTGGCGCAATGCAACAGTCTCCGAGGACGGATCGCGGGCTGATTTAACTCTCATGTCACTTGCTGATGGCACACAATATAAGAAGTAAGGCATCGCCCAGGTCGAGCTCGCATCGAGCGGATTTCCGTCCGGAGCGGAGGCAGGAGGCAGAGGCGACGAGCTCGAGCGCCATCAGGGAATAAGCGCCCGTGTGATAAGATAAGATAAGATAACTGCTCGTGATAGAAGCCCAACTCCGACTCATCCGCAACCTCCACCACGGTCATTCCCTCCTATAACCTGCAGGACATACCTCTGCCACTAAACGCGTAAACGCGGGTGCCTTGATCTACAAGAGCGAGAGCTAGCGCGATCAACAACCTATATCTCGAACATCACTTAACAGAGCCCTCCGGATTGACCAAACGCCTACTCGAGACGATCTTCGAGCCCAATTACCACCAACTATCTACCTCAGCGTCGCATATTATCGCCATCTTCACATACTAGCATGGCTGCTCCCACAGCACATACGCCACCCCGACTCGCCCTTCTGCTTTGCGATACACCCATGCCTGCCGTGCAGCACGAGTACGGGGACTACGCGCAGATTTTTAAGGATCTTCTGCGGAATGCACTGGCGGCGTCGAAATCTAGCGCGGAATCGGAGTCTAGCTCAGCCTCGAACGGCGAAGCGCCACCGCCTTTCATCCTCGATGCTTTCGACGTCGTGCATAAGATGGAATATCCGAAGGAGGAGGAGATAGAGACGTACGATGCGGTGCTGTTGACCGGGTCTGGTGAGTGATCATGATTCTGTTATAAATCTCTTGTTGCTTCCATCTAGCAAGGTCTTGCTTAGTTATTCATACTTATAACTCCCCGTAGCCGCCTCCGCTTACGACGATGTCCCCTGGATCAACAAGCTTGTAGACTGGGTACGCCATATCGCCCAGGATAAACCGCAAGTGCGCATTTTCGGTGAGATATAACTTTCCATATCCTTGTCTATTGGGGCTCTTCCTGTCGCTATTGAGGCTCTTCCTATCGCTCTTGAGACCCTTCCTATCGCTCTTGAGGCTCTTCCTATCGCTGTTGCGGCTCTTCATATCGCTATGAACTTACCCCCTCCCTAGGCATCTGCTTCGGCCACCAGATCGTCGGCCGTGCGCTCGGCGGCACTTGCGAGCCCAGCGGCCACTGGGAGGTGGGCCCCACTCCGTTTAGGCTGACGGAGGTTGGAAAGAACGTGTTTGGCGGGAAGGACGAGCTGGTGAGTCGTGCTGTGTCTTTGACCGTTTAGAATTGTTGGGGGCTTGCGCTCCTTCAACTGCCATTTTGTTCATCTTAGGGCTTGCGCTCCTCCGACGCCCATTTGCTCCTCTGACGCCCATTTGCTCCTCCGACGCCCATTTTGTTTGATCGTATCGCTGACTTCTTGTCTCCCAGTATCTACAACAAAGTGAGTACGGCCTCAACCGCGCAGTCATGTCCGGTCTGGCGTCTGCCCCCGACTCGTCTGTCGCCCGCCTACAACCTATCTGACGCCCGCCTCCAACCTATTTGACGCCTGCCTCCCACCCATCTGACCCTATTCTCCATTCCAGTGCACCGCGACCACGTCCCCGCCGTCCCCGCCGGCTTCGAGCTGCTCGGCTCGACGCCCGTGTGCCCGAATCAGGGGATGGTGCAGTTCTACGAGGGCGAGGGGGAAGGTGAGTTTACGCTGCCTTCGTTTCGGTATATAACCTCTATACCGATATACAACCTTCATACCGAAACGGATGCCTCTTGCTGTTTCACGCATTATCGCGCTGACGCACTGTGTGACTGTCGCACTAACGCTCCTCGCAGCGAACGAGCCGCACCGCATCCACATCCTCACCGTGCAGGGCCACCCCGAGTTCACGGCGGAGATCGTGGACAAGATGGTCGATGCGAGGGCGGCGAGTGAGTAGGGGGTTTCTTTCTTCTTTGTTCTTTGTTTGGATGTGTGGGTGAGACCGGGGAGCGAGCGAGATGGCGGGAGAGAGGGATATCCTCGTCGTTGGAAAGTTGGAAGGGAGAATCTCAATCAATCGAGAACTGTTTTCCACCCACCCCTCTCACCTCCACTGCCACTCAACCCTTCCGCTTCCCAACCCCACCGCCCTCTACCCCCACCTAACCCTCACTCACCCAATTCCAGGCGGCTTCATCCCTGCAGACACGGCCAAGGACTACGCCCGCCGGCGCGCGTGGACAAACGATGGGGTCACGGTGGTAGGAAGGGTGATCTGGGCGAGTTTGGGCGTGGTTTGAGGGATGGCGATGCGGGCGTTGGAGAAATCGAGATACAAGACACACACTTTAGGGACTGTTTTAAAGATCAGTCGTGAGTTCTGTCCCACTGACCTTTCGAAGGTGAGCCTCGACGCGAAAAGAGGAGAATGATAGTTATGCACGACACCCACTCGCCCCTCCGTTTGTCCTGCTACCACCCATACATAACATGCATACACATGAGGGCGACCAGCCAGCGCGTCTCCGTGTGCAATTTTATGCGCCACTGCCATGTACAGCCCTCTGCACGTCGTCCGAACGCGAGCCCTCTTCTGCTGTGCTCGAGCGCAAGTGTCTTATAATGCGCGCGTGAGACTTCTCCCCACCGCTCGGCCTACATCGGCACTATTGGCGCCGCGCCCTTCGACAACGCTGTTCGCAAGCTGTCGCGCGAGGTGAGCTTTATCTGAGAACGAGCACTTCGATGGACACGCACCTGTAGTCGGAATTTCGCACTTGACCGTGATCGGCGCGCATTTGTACACCTGGTCCTGCTCTCTCCTGCCGCTTGGCAGCCGAAAATGCGTGCGCCGCCGGGCTTCTGTCGACTCGCATATCCGCTGACGGTGAATATTGTCTGCATAGCAAGTTTTCCTGAAAATGTTTTTGGGGGTCATTGGAGGCGAATACGGGTGTCAGTCACGACCAAACCTGAAGTGGAGCTCGGTCCAGCGAGACTTGCGCCTGACCGAAGTAGTCCCTCTTATAGATTTGGGGCTGATACCGCTAGTAGCAGGAGACTAAGCCTGCTATTAGTGGTCATACGCGCGATTGAAGCAGGTCCGGTGAGTCACTCGCCTTCGCTACAGTGCTGTTCGCTAACCTTTGTGTCTACGATGACACGCTGCTGGTCATGACCTTTCGCCATAGAAGTCACGCCCAACATCTAGTCTGGTGGCTCTTAATCAACTTTGCAACGCTAGAAAGGTAAGAACACGGTCTGCACGCTAAATGGTCAACGCGTACTTCATCCTCTCATCTAAGGCGGTCTTTTACTCGCGATCAATGTGTACACGGGAGGCGTGCTCCCGAGGGTATTAGAAAGGTCCGACGAGAGCAGCGAGTATAAGAGCTGACTTGCCCTTCGGCCTCTCTCGCCATCGGTTTCCCGACAGCATCTAACAATCTTCGACTTGAAAGCCCACGATGCGCTTCATGATCCTCGCCGCCCTCGCCGCCATTGCGCATGCGCAATTCGGGCCTCCTCCCACCTGTGAGTGACGACTCTCGTTGTCGCATATTCGATGCAGCGCGCACATCGCATCGCCCATTGACCTCGCTCCCCTCCCTCCGCTGCATCCGCCCGCTGCGCTATGCTCGTCCACGCATGCTAACGTGGAGACCGACTTGCAGCCCAATGCGCCAACACATGCATCGACCGATTTTGTCAGCCGGATGCCCCGCCCGCCCTCAAATATTCGTGTGCGTGCTTCGTGCTCCGCTCGTCGATCGAATCCTGCGAGTATGAGACCTGCGCGGAGCAAGACTTGGATGAAGCCATGGAGCAGCTGCAGGACTATTGCACACCCGTAGCCTAGGATGAGAGGTATGAGAGTTGCAGACGCGTCTGGGTCCTTGGCTTACTTAGCGCTTAGGGAGTTGCGCGAGCAGCTGCGAAGAAGTAGTGCGGGAGGGAGTCGGCACTGGTAGCGTGTACGAGGGCATGTGCAATCTGTATGCGATAGTTTGAGAGCGCAGAATATGCAAGCTGCTCTGTGCATGGCCTACAGGTGGTTTCCTAGCGCGTGCAGCGTTTGCGACGGCTCTGCCATGTCGATGCGGCTGAAGGCCGCACCCTCTCAAGGGTTGATCCTGCTAGAGGTGCCAGACTTTTACCATCCGGTGCCAAGATACGTACGCAGGCAGGAGAGATGAACATGACCGACGCACTTTCCTCATCAAGGCGATGCGCTTTCCTCTTCAAGGCGATGCACTTTCCTCTTCAAGGCGATGTGCTTTCCTCAGCAAGGCGAACTCCGTATGCAAAGAGAAATTATAGTCATTCCTTCCCGCCCGAGCGTACATGCATGCACATCGAGGCGCCCGGCCCAGCGCGGCGCCGTGTACAACCTTATGCACCCTAGCGATGTACAGCTCTATGCACATCTCCCGGACGCATGTCCTCCTGAAGCTCGTGCCCGAGACCTCCCCAACGCCCAGCCTACATTGGCACTATCGCTCAGCCCACATTGGCGCTACTGCTCAGCCTACATCGGCACTATTGGCGCCGCGCCCTTTTCCAACGCTGTTCGCAAGCTGTCGCGGCGCTTAGCATCATGCTTGCACCACGTCCCGACTCCCACAACACTCACCTGTAATCGTCCCCATTCTGCGTGATGTACCGCACCCACGGCAGCGCCTGGTACCCGCTCTTCTCGACGATCTTCAGGTAGCGGACCTAGCGAAAGGAAGCGCGGTTAGAATAATCCAACAAGCCACGTCCCCGCGGTCGCGCCACGCTCGCGCCATGCCAAAGCATCGCTCGCGCGAACGGACAGCATCATCGCTCCATCCAACACCGACGCCCCCAATACCTCCACACCCGCCACTCACCTGAATCCCCGACACCGTGAAATACGGAATCTCGAACTTGACCGTGATCGGCGCGCGCTTGTACGCCTGGTCCTGCTCCCCCCGCACGCTCGGCAGCCCAAAGTGCGCGCGCATGAGGAACTCGCGCGCGCCGCCGAGCTGCTTGATCTTCCAGACGAAGGCGGACTTGTCCGGCGCGTAGGTGACGGAGCCGGTCGAGGCCTGCGCGTAAGGTAAGCAAGGGCGAGGGAGGTATGTTCACAAGGAGGATAAGTGTATCCGAAGGGAGGCAACGCGTATACAAAAGGAGGACACGCATCGAGGCGAATGAAGACAGGCATCGAGACGAAGGAGGAGCGCCGACAGGAGGGAATTCCCTAGGCATACGACTCGAAAAAAGCCCAGGCACACGACGCCAAAAAGCCTCGACACTCACCCTAAACCGCGGACTATCCGCATCGTCCGGCACGCCGACGTAAATCTCCACGTTGTTCGCCGTGCTCCGCCGCTTGAACTGCGCCTTGCACTTCACGACGTACTCCACGCGCGAGCCGTTGTGCGACTCGATCGCGGCCTCGACCCAGATCAGCGGTTTTACTGCGCGGCGGCGGAGGTCAGTCCACTGCAGTATCAGACCCAGACTTGCTACTCCAAATCGCCTTCCTCCCTCAAACCGATAACAGCCACTCACCCGGCGTACTCAACCGATAGCTCATGAGCTCGAACTCGCCGTCGGGCGGGATAAAGCTGATCGTCCGGTCGTTCTCGAAGCGCGACAGGCGCACGCACTGGTGGAACTTGACGTCCTCCATCTCGATCGCCTTCCCGCGCGCGGCTGGGAGGGGGTGCGTTAGTTAGTTGTGAGCGTCAGTTAGTTTGTGAGCGTTAGTCAGTTGTATCTGGATACGGTCGCTCGATGCCATCTGGATACTGTCGCTCAAGGTGGCAAGATAGATGAGAGGGTGAGATGGTGCCGAGACAACGCGAATGGGCAAACAGGATACGTCGGGGGGTCGGCGCCCTTGAGACGTGCAGGCAGCGACGTCGCTGAAGAAGGATACGCCAATGCGCCTTCAGGATACGCCAATGCGCCCGAAGGATACGCCAATGCGCCTTCAGGATACATTAATGCGCCCGAAGGATACGCCAATGCGCCCGAAGGACACGCCGCTGCGCCTTCAGGATATGCCAACGCATAAGGAGCATCCCCCGCTGCATAAAAACCATCACAACCAACAACCAGCGCACACTCACTTCGCCCCGTGCTCTCGAACATGACCTTGTCGTTCAGCCCGAGCCGCAACTCGGGCATGCCCGAGAGGTAGCACTTCATCTTGACGGCGCCGAGGATCTCGGAGCGGACGACGTTGCCGGACGCGTTTACCTGGCGGGAGGGTAAGATGATTTGGCTCAGCGGGAGGGCGAGATGATTTAGTTTAGCGGGAGGGTGAGGCGATTTAGTTTAGCGGGAGGGTGAAATGATTTAGCGGGGTAGGACGATTCGGCAGGGTAGGACGGGTCAGCAGGGTAGGACGATTCAGCTTAGCTGATCGGGCCAAGAGGCGAGGAAGGAGATAATGCATGCAGGCGAGGATGATGCATGCTGACGAGGGGATGAGGGGAGTACATGCAGACGAGGAGGATACATGCATGCCGACGAGGAGGATACATGCAGACGACAATGATGTGTGGAAACGAAGGTGATGTATGCGGCGGTGGACAGGGTCGCAGAGTAGAAGGTGAACACCGGGACCAGGACGGTGAACACCGGGAACAGAACGCTGAACACCGGGGACAGGGCGTCGAACACCAGGAACAGGCTCCAACACTCAACAAGCCCCAACACTCACCAGCAAGTTCACGCTCTCGATGACGTCCAAGAACACCTCGTTCTTCCGGTAGCGGATGCCCTCCGTGCGCCACGACACGGCGTTCGTCACCGCGGGCGGCGGGCGCGCCTGGATCTCGAGCTTGTGCGATTCTTGGGTGATGTATCTGGGTGGGGTGGGGTCAGGTCGGGCGAGCAGGGGATGGACGGGGGAGCATAGGAAGGACGGGCGAGCAGAGGAAGGACGGGCAAGCATGGGAAGGTCGGGATGGGCGAGAATAGGAAGGACGGACGAGCATAGGAAGCATAGGAAAGAGCAGTGGGGAGAATATGAATCAAGGGACCGCCCACCCACTCCTGCAGGATCTTGCTCTCCGTCGTCTGCGGGTAGCCAAAGTCCATGACCTCGTCGAGCAGCTCGTAGATGATGACGAAGTTGTCGCGGATCGACTCCTCCTCGAGCTCCTTGAAGTACTCGACGAGCACCTGCGAGAGGCGGTGGAGGAAGAGGATGATCTCGGCCGCATTCGAGTTGCGCTTGGAGAGGGCGAGGACTGGGGGTGGGGTTCATCAGCGGGAGGTCGGGATGGGTGTGTGGCGCGTAGAATGTGGATGGGAAACAGGACGGGCGAGGGAGGACGGGCGGGGATGTCAATAATGGGAGGGGCTCGGTGGTGGGAGGAGCGGGTGATAGCGGTTTGCATGGCTGCGCTGGAGGGTTTGGGGCCGCAGGGTGTCCAGAATGCCTCGGATAGAGGAGCGGTGAGGATGGGTTCTACCGAGCAGCAAAGGCGGACACGCGCCCCGTCCAGCCCATCAGATCTCCCCTTGCCTTCCCACCTCATCCTCCTCCGTCCCAACGGCCCCACCGCGCCTCCAGCCTCCCTCAGTCCGGTACGCAGCCCGCCAGACACTCACGATACAGATTCGAATGTCGGATGTGCATGTAGTTGATGCCCTGCGCCGAGATGCACGGCGTCACTTGCTGGCCTTCCTCCTCAAGGTCGAGCACGAGCGGGAGGAAGCGCTCGACGTAAGACGCGGGCACGTCGTCGCGATACGAGCGCTGGATGAGGGGCTTCCCCTTGAGGTCGAGTATCGCGATGAGGCTGGCCATCGCGGCGGGAGACAACAGGCTGATGGGTGCATGCGTGCCCACGATCGCGTCTCCTTTCAGATGTCATTGTCACTCCTTGCCTTCGTCCCATCTCTACTTACGGCCACATCGACGAGTGTTGCACACACGCACACGCATATACTCAATCATCGGTGAGCAAATCAGCGGGTAACATACTACTATTACTAGGTCATGCACAGTGTTCCCGACTGGGGCTGTTGAGCGACCTCGTCGTTTGGACAAACCACACCGGCAAAGAAACCATCGGCGTCCACGCGCACGGTCGCAGCGTCCACCACATCTACCCACGATCCCTTTTTGGCGTCGAAATAGCGCCACCTTGGCTTCAACTCGCCCCTACAATCGACGCCCTTCTGCTTCAACAGATACCGGATGCCATTCCCCTCGCTCAGCGTGGTCATGTGTCGTACCCACTCCTCGTCCGTCCACACGTTCTCCGCGTTGCGCACGCCCGCGCAGCCGAAATCCACGATGATGCCGCGCCCGCCGGTTGTGACAAGCACGTTGCCCGCGTTCAGGTCGTTGTGGAAGACGCCGTGTGCCGCGAAGCTGTCGACGGCGCGTACGAGCGCATCGCATACGGCCGGCGTCAACAGCTCCAACGGCGCTTGGCGGAGGGTGACGCCCTCGATGTATTCCAGCACGAGCGCGTGCGGCACGTATGCGCGCTCGTCGGGCGGGATGAAGCGGCCCTCGGCGAGCAAGCGCGGGATAGCGCCGCCCTGGAGGTCGCGCAGATTTTCGTACGCCGCACGCTCGTCACAGAATGATTCTTCCATGAGGTGACGCAGGTGCGCCTCCCAGATCGCCGCGCGCTCGAACTGGCCGGCAGGGTCGTCCGCCGCTGGCTCGGGGCGATAGATCTCGTCGGAGTCGAATGTGGCTGGCGTGGCGCGCTCGGCGGCGAGAGACCACGGATGGGGGGGCCTCGTCCGTCCATACTTGCTCTCGCGCCCGTTGCGGTTGTTGATGAAGCGAGGGTCGTATATCTTGAGCACCACCGGGCTGGGGCTAAACTCCTCGCAGCGCGCGACGACAACGACGCTCTTGGTGACCGGGGTGAATAGGCGATCAACGGTGAAATCGAGGCGTCGGCCGTCGTTGATGTCCAAAGTAAGAACGCGCCCGGGGGCGAACATAGCGGGGGATTCCTCAGCCATTGAGCCCGCGGTGTGTGACTGTAATGGGGCGTGGGGGGAAAGAAAGGGAATGTCAAAAGGGGCAGACAAAGCAGGAAATAATGAGAATAATATCCATATGGGGATGTATTACATCACACAGGTGCACAACTGGTGGACACCATCATTGCTCGTACTTCGGCGGTGAATCGAAAAGGGATACATGTTTGGGGAACAACGTCTATACAGGAATTGAAAGCCATGAGTAGAGGGGAAAGTCAACCCCTGCATGCCAACCACGTCAGTCTGTTTTGGAACTCATGCAAGACGACCCTCGCATTCGTACTTAATCCAAGCCACGTTCTCAGATGAAGCGACGTCGCTGCTGCACTTCGTGCCTGCTGGAGGGCACGTTCGCCAGACGGTCCAGGAATGAGCCGCGGAGGCGGAGGAGGGGTAAGTAACAGGGTCAGGCGATTCTTCCACCTATTTGCACGCAGAAGTCTAGTGTACGAGCGAGGAGGAACGGGATAGAGTTTGTTATCAAAGTTTTCCTGCGATTTCGAATGCTGATGCTTCACCCGGAGAGTAATGACTCAGGAGGACTTGGGCAACAGTGTGAAGGGTGGAGTATAACATAGTGACGGTTACTGTCCATACGGCTAACGATCCAGGTTCCCTCTGAAGAAGAGGTCAGACGACGCATGAGCCTGGTCAACGAGCGCACGTACCTGTTGTTCATCGCCGCCTCATGCTGCAGCCTCTTCTTCTCCAGCGCCGAGCTGTCCCCGTTGATGACCTTGATGATCGCCTTCGCCAAACGCTGGTCAAAGTGCCGCCCGGGCACCGTCTTCAGGCTGTCCTCAACAATCCACTTGATCGCCTGCTTCGTCCGCTGCCGCTCGTTCAGCGGGCGCGGGCGCATGACGACCTTCGTCCCGCGCAGGAGCCGGTCGCTCACGAGCTTGCACGCGGGCGCGGCGAGCTCGACCGCGCGGCGCAGCAGCGGGAGCGCGGGCGCGCGCGTCATCGCGTGCAGGTGCAGCATCGCGCGCGCGACGGTGCGCGAGGCGCGCGCGCGGTGCCCGTGGCTGAGGATCGTCGACGCGAAGAGGTGCAGCAGCGGGTCCTGCGCGGGGGGGATGTTCATGAGCGGCGGCTGGTTCGCGGCGGCGTCGTCCTCGGGGAGGTCCGCGAAGGACGCGAAGGCGGGCGCCTCGGGCGGGGGCGGGGGCGCGTCGGTCAGGCTGGGCACTGGCGGCGCGGAGGGCTGGGCAGCGGCGCGGCTGCTGGCGAGGACGGCGCGGAAGGCGTCCTTGGAGTTGCGGGTCTTCGCGCGCCCGTTCCGGCGGAGAGCACCAGGCAGGGTGCTCGCGTCGCCGCTCTGAGTGCCGCCGAGGGCATCCTGCCCGGTCGTGGTGGGCCCGGAAGTGACAGTACGCACCAAGCGCGGGGCGGCGCGGAGGGCATGTTGACGCAGGGGAGACAGCATCCCAGGCAGTGAGCAGCGCGTCCGTGAGCAGCTCTTGGTTGGTCGGGACTCTGCTCGTCGTCGTCGGCAGCGCCCTGTTTCTCCCCGACGTTGACGAAGGAAGGCGTAAAAATGTGGCTGTGCTTTTCGTGTGGCCCGGTCCGAGTTGCCGGGCGCTTATTTGTCTGCGAATGCTCTTCGTCGTTCGTCGGCTTGAACACGATACAACTGAATGTCACAGAATGAGCTGGTCTCACTCTAGTGGTTCGAGCACGACGTCCTCTACCACAAAGGGACGGCCCTCACCAGCCTGGTGCTCTGGCTCATTCGTCAATAATTGGGCTCATCCGTCCTCTGCCGTAAGCGCCTGCAGAGGAGCGTCGCGGAGGGCGACACCACACGTTATGTACCCCAGAACTAGTGCGGGAGGCTGGATTGTACGCTCGTCGTACTACAAGCCCCGCGCTGAGACGCGGGAGAGCGCTGCCTGCAAGTGTTGTAAGTTGCGATACACGCCGCGCTCTTTGCGGAAGGTGTCCTGTGGCATGAGGTATTGTAGGTCTGCTTCCCAATCAGCCGCGCGCTGGGCGCCTGGATGGGTAGAAGATAGGGGCGTCCAGAGTTAGAAAGAAGTAACCGGCTATCATTGTTGTGACTTATGGGTCCGAACAAATAATACAACGGGTGTTGCCGAAGTTCATTATTTCCTCTGATCACTTAGGGTGAGGGCCAACTCCCAGCACCTGTAGTCGTAAAACCCCTAAGAGAGAGGTCTGATCTGGCTCTATACAGGGTTATATTGACTCAGAACGAGCGGTAAGCCCTATAGGATGCGCTTTAATAACGGGCATCAAACCAAGCATCCTGGACCATGATCTCATGTGCACTCATGATTCCAACAGCGAGGGATGTGCAGGATGAGTACTGTAAAGCCTGAACAGATCCGTGAGGTGGCTGACGACCAATGGGTGTGAGCCACTGCCAAGTCGCACACGCGATATTCACGTCCTGGTCACCGGGCCGGATGGATACCGAATCATCGTGCATCGTGCGGGGAGCTTGTCTTCAGCTGTTAACTCGTAAGTAGTTCTTACCCATCGGCCCCTTTTGCACCCACGCTCATGGTCTCAGGGTTGTTTGCAACTCTCACCTGGTGTGACTGAACTCTTATCCCTTCCCCCACGACCTGCCCTTGATCGGCTACCTCTTGGCCTGGAGACATTCGCGACCGACCCCAACGGAAGCGGACAACGCTGACTATGGCTGAGCTGCAATACACTCCGCTGGAGGAGATTGAGAAGGTGCGTGTGCTAGGCTATTCAAGTCGAACCGCGCGCTAACGACTTGCTCGCTTCCGCCAATACCAACTTCCGGCCTTGCTTCTGACCTCCTCATCTCTGGCATTCACGTTGACCCCCCTCTCCCTCGAACCCTTGCCTCTATCACCTCATCTCTGTCTGTCATCTCCAACTCCACCCCAGATCCGCACCTCCCTCCATGCAGCCTTCGCAACTGGCAAGAGCAAGGCGCTCGCCTACCGCAAGTATCAACTCCTCCAGCTCGGCCACCTTTTGAAGGAGAACCGCGCGCGGTTTGTGGAGGCAATCCATGCGGATATGGGCCGCCCGGCATTCGAGAGCGAGTTGTAAGTGGCGCGAGGTTCGCGGTTTGGAAGGATGCTAACGATCCTTCCCTCCAACTCTTCCTTGTCCCCCTTCCATCCCTCCCACCTCTTCAGCTACGAGATTTCCGGCGCGCTTACCGATATCACCGCCGCGGTCAAGAACCTCTCGTCCTGGGCGAAAACAGAGACGTCGCCGTTCGACTTCAACTGGTTCGCCATGCGCCCCCGCGCGCACAAGCTCCCCAAGGGCGTCGTCCTCGTCATCACGCCGTTCAATTACCCCGTGTGGCTCGTGGTGGAGCCGTTGGTGAGTATACATCCATGTGTCCTTGCCATCTTCTAAGCCACCGCAAACCCTTCCACTTTGGCTGACCTCTCGCTATGCACATCGGCTGACCCTTCCTACCAGATCGGCGCCCTCGCCGCGGGCTGCGCGGTATGCCTCAAGCCGTCCGAGAGCGCGGCGGCGACAAGCGCGCTGTGGACGGAGCTGTTACCCAAGTACGTTTCCAGTCGTGCTGTGGGTCCAATACGCGGCGCGAGGCGGCGTCTGAGAGAGAAATTGTGGCATAGTAGACGAGGACAGCTGCAACGAGGTCAAGATTTGAGCCGACGTGATGCTGACATGCAACCCCAGATACCTCGACCCGGATCTGGTGCGCGTCGTGAATGGCGCGGTGCCGGAGACGACGCGCCTGCTGGAGCTTCAGTGGGATCACAGTAAGCGGAGGCGCGGGCAGTGGGTATGAGCTCTGATATGCTCATACCTCTTCTCAGTCTCCTACACCGGCAGCGGCGCTGTTGGCCGGATCGTCGCGTCCGCAGCTGCGAAACACCTAACGCCGGAAACGCTCGAGGTATGTTTATTATCACGAATACCTCTGAATATGCTTCTTCAAGACACCCTCAACCCATCACCGCGACCCTGTCACTGATCACACGACGTAACTGACCCACTAATCACCTCCCCCCAGCTTGGCGGCAAATCGCCCGTCATCGTTGACGCGTCCGCGGACCCCGCGCTCGCCGCGCGCCGCGTGCTGCTCGGCCGCTTCGTGAACGCGGGTCAGACGTGCGTGTCGCCGGACTACGTGCTCGTGGCGAAGGACATCAAGGACAGATTCTTGGCGGAGGTCCGGAAGAGGTGAGCTTTGTTACTCTCAAGTGGGAGAGGGCGCTCGTCTGCGCGTCTATGGCGGACTACACTGCCCCTGCCTGTTGTACGACCCATGCTGACCAAGACCCACGCTGATCACTATCTTGTCGCCCAGCTACGCCGCCTACACATCCACCGCCGATGATTCGTCTGGCAAATCGGCACTCACACCCGCTACTTTTTCTCACCTCATCCATTCGCGCGCGTACGCGCGGATCGCCGGCCTGCTCGAGAAGACGCGCGGGACGATCCTCGCGGGTGGCGAGAGGGACGAGAAGGAGAACTTCGTCGGCCTCACGGTCGTAGAGGGCGTGGAAAGGGGGGATGCGTTGATGGGGGAGTGAGTCTTTGTTTTTTTTTTGTTTTTTTGGGGTCAAATGTTCTGGTTCTGAGGCGTCGAGCTGGATTCTCGCTTGCTTTGAGTCGTCGAGCGGGAGCCTCGCTCGCTTGACACCAGTTGGAGCATCGTTACTTATCCCACCCTCATAGAGAAATCTTCGGCCCTATCCTGCCCATCCTGGAGGTCGAGAACACCGACGAGGCAATCAAGTTTATCAATGAAGGGTGCGTGGACAAGTTTGTCATGCTTCACAGTGTAAACACTGACCATCACTCTCCAGCGATCGCCCACTCGCGCTCTACGTCTTTGCTAAAGACAAGAAGGTGAAGGACAAGGGTTTGTTCTCGTCTTCCTGTTGCGCAAATAGGAGACTGATGATCACCCGAGTTCGCAACGAGACGATCAGCGGTACGATGGCGTTCAACGAGGTCGTGATCCAGCTGGGCGGTGAGTGGGCAGTGGCAGCGGTCAAATGCAATGTCGTTTACCAGCCGTGCTTTTCTACACAGCACCCGGCCTACCCTTCGGCGGAACAGGTGCCAGTGGATGTGAGTAGCACGGTCCTTTCTGGACTTTGGATTAGCTTGTGAGGTTCCAGAGGGTGTGCTGACGAGCTCTTGATTGTAGACGGGTACCATAGGGGGAAGTACGGCTTCGATGCCTTCTCGCACATTCGTACGGAGATCGACAGCCCGGCATTGTGAGTGACCCTCTCACACCTAGTATCGGTTCGCGCTTCGACGTGAGCTGACTATAAGCCCGCGCAGCATCGACAAGATCCTTTGGTGGCGCTTCCCGCCGTATACGGTGCGTACTGTTAGGCCCCTGCCCGTCGCTCTTCTCCTGACTCTTCCTTCGTTTCCACTTCTAGGACACCAAGCTGCGTGCCATGTTCCGCATGATGAAGGACGGGCTGCCCGCGAAGCCCAAGGGGCCGCCGAGACTCGACGGTACGGCGGAGGGCGGCTGGCGCAAGTGGGCTGTGGTGTTTCTGGCGGTCACGGCCGCAGCCGCGGCCGTGAAGAAGGCGAAGGACTAGGAGGGCTGGGGTGGAGAGAGAACAGACCGGATTCAATTGCGACCCGCGACGGTGATATTCAACCGCGACCCGCGGGGTGATACCCAGGTTGAAAGGACAGTTGTCAATGTGTTGGACCTGATTCTCAGGGCTGAGGGATCGTAGCTTTTCGGCTGTACTAAGTATATGCCGTCCTGATAATGAGGACAACAATCTATCCAGTCGCCGCTGTAAGGGTCCGTGACCACACGCGCGTCCCGTCAATGGAGTCTCCAGAAGCATTCAATAAAACCGTATACCATCCCTCTGCATCATTCAACATTCGCCAGTCGTGATCTCGTCTTACCCGCCCTAGATTCTCGGCCATCCAGCATCTGGAGGCGCTCACCTGTCCTCACGCCGTCTTCCCTTCCGCCGTCTTCCCTTTCTGCGCGGCAAGCAGCCGTCTGGCGCACTCGTCAGCAATGCGACGACGAGGATTGAGGGGAAAGGCGAAGGACGTCGATGAGGATTGGAAAGGACGAGGACGATCTCGTGAAAAGGACGAGGGACGACGACGTCCGAGAGGAAGGGACAAAGAACAGAGGAGCGGAGGAGCGAGGAAGCGGAAACACTCACTGCCTCGCCGCCAGAATCATCTGCGCCTTCCTCTCCCTTAGGCTCGCCTCGCGCTTCTCCGCCGACTCCTCCCAGGGCGCCTTCCCGCCGGGGTCTGCAGTGGCCGGGGCGGGTTCTGCAAGTCGGTGGTCAGTATTTTGATCGACCTTGTGCAAGGGATATCGCTATGAAAGGGTGGGTCGAGCACGCGGAGGAGCAGCGTGAAGGAGGGAAACAAGCGTGAAGGAGGGGAACAGGCGTGAAGGAGGGGAACAGGCGTGTGAAGGAGGGGAGCAGGAGGCCGTGAAGACAATTGTCGCCACTCGTCTACTACAGACTCACCACTCGCCGCATCCTTCTTCAATCGTTCCTCCAGATGATACCGCGCGATCAGATTCTTTGGCGCCGCGCGCGCGGTTGTAGTGGACTGTGCGGTAGCGTTTGCGGTAGAGGGAGCGGCGGGCTGATCCTGTCGCGGGTAGAGGGTATAGTAGGCTTGCGATGGCGGGTCGAGGAAACCACGCTCGAGGATCTTGTTCGTGGTGAGCTCGACAGAGCCCGTGCGCAGGAGGTCGAAGCGGACGTTGTCTCTGGGGGCAGGTCAGATTGCGGAAGCTTGCCGGCGAAGAGCGAAGGATGGGTGAAGGGGTTTGCGGGCCTGAGGAGGGTTGGCTGCCGCGGCTCCGGGGAGAGGAACGACGGCAAAGTTGCGGCGGAGAAGAGGGATGGAGTACGCACGGTGGCATGTCGGGGAACATGGCGAGGACCTGGTCGACCATCCCCTGCGTCACGTTCTTTGGTCTGAAGCCGAGGACTGCGTGGGGTGAGGGGGCGCCGCCGGAGGCTGCTTGTGAGTCGGTTCCTATGAGGCGTGCATCGATGTATCATGCCGGAGGTTTTGGAGCGGAGATGTGGGGTAAGGGAAAGCGTTGTGCGAGTGAGGATGTGGTGTGGATAATTGACGGTACGAGCGCGTCCATGTACGTTGAGTGATAGAAACGATGCATGTCAAGCCAGGTCAATGCCTATCACGCGCGGAATGTACCCCAGCACGCACCCGGACTCGTCGCCCATCTGAAGATAACGACGATGACCGCGAACGCGACCAAAACATTCACAACTTCGCCCATGCTTTTCGTGAGTCCTGAAGACGCGCTTCGGCGTATCTTCTTCGTCTCGGTGCAGTGTCGATAGCGAGGGCTATCCGATACGGTTTTGCGTGCTATTCGCCGCGATTCGCCCCTCGTCAGGGACTAAGCTTTCTCTGATGCCCAGCGAGCAAGAGACGATGAGAGCACGAGAAGAGAACAATGGCCACGCCTTGATCACCGACCACGCCACCTTCTGCCGCCTTCGGGGACCTCCACGCGCCCGGCAAACCGGCCCGAAAAGCCGGGGTAGGTCACCGCATGATTGCCTCTACCCAGGTTCCAAGGCCGCTGAGTACTGCGAAAGCACCCAGAGCTCTAGCATGCATAGGTACGGACCGCTTATCATATTTCAGCTGAAGTCATTGCAAGGCGCACAGAGTTTGGCGTGACTGAAGGACTTTGTGGGTCCATCCCCAGGAAATGCCAAACCTGCGGCACTTGCTGAGAAACACGTTTGCATCTTGTCAAGAAGCATGTTTTCAGGTCAGCGCTCCGGGGATGGGTGCCCTATACTTATGCTTCTCGTCTTCCGTTGATTTGTTTGCTCGCTGTACCATAGTACTGTTTCTGTTGCTATTCGAAATCTACGTGTTTTACCCCTTCCGTCTACCTTTCCACCTGTTTAACTGACATTTCTTTGACTGCCACTGACCCCATCAGGCTCCCATTCCCGACAATCTCAGGTTCCATTTCTCGATAATCTCAGACTCCCCTTCTCGACGACTTCAGGCGTCCTTTGCTCGACCTACTCTTTCAGCGGATATTCCACCACCCCCGCCCGCGCTGCGATCTTTGCATAGTACACCTTCTGCTCGGCGAGGATCAGGAGCCGTCCGTCGCCCGCAAAGATCATGTTGGCGGACGTCGTGCCGAGGAAGAATTTGCCGAGGAGGCTGGGTGGTCAAGGCGATTAGCATCCAAGAAGTGAGGGGACATGAACGAGAAGTGAGGGAACATGAACGAGAAGTGAGGGAACACGAACGAGAAGTGAGGGAATATAAATGAGAAGTATTGAGCGCCAATATAACCTGAGCGCCAATATGACCTGAGCGCCAACACGACCTGAGCGCCAATATGGCCAAGGAGACCATCGCAAGCGAAACAGCCGAGCAACTCGCACTCACGTCCCGTCCTGATCCCACACCTGCGTCCCGTCGCCGCACCCGGCGTACACATTCCCGTCCGCGTCCACCTGGATGCCGTCCGCGATGCCTGCATCGGTGTACGCGAAGACGCGCCTGTTGGTGAGCGCGTGCGTCTTGGGGTGCACGTCGTAGGTGTAGCTGGGCGGGACAGGCAAGCGTTCAGTGAGGTGTTCAACGTTGGGTGATGGGTTCAGCGTTGGGTGATGGGTTCAGCGTTGGGTCAGTGTTCAGCGTTGGGTGAGGTGTTCAGTGTCGCGATAGGTGTGTAGCATGTCATGCGGGGCAGGAGGTGATGAAGGTGGATGGAGATGTCGAAAGAGGGCGAAGGCTTACATCGTAGCCGGCAGCGTAGAGTTGGTGCCCCATATCCCGCCGCCCGCGCCGGTATCGGTGCTGCGTCCGCAAGTAAGCCTCGCTGCCGCGCCATCTAGGTCGCAAACACTCACACATAGGCCGTTTCCCCATCCGGGGTCAGCGCGATCCCGTTGCAGCGCACGAAGCCATCCGCGACGACGCGCACGCTGCCCGTCGCGGGGTCGAGCACGTACACCTGGCTCGGCATCTGCGGCTCGGGGCGGAAGCCGGAGAGGAAGCTGGGTGAGAGTGCCCGGCTTCAATCCAGCGAACGACCTCGATATACTAAGTGCGCGTACCCGTATCTGCAGAGCTATGTTTAATCCCGGTATAATAACAGAACGAAAGAGCCACTCACGTCACGTCCGTAAAGAGAATCTTCCCCGTCTTCGGGTGCACCTTGACATCGTTCAACGAGTTGAACTGCCGGCCGAAGAAGTTGTCCAGGATGACGGTCGTGTTGTACGGCGCCGCGGGGTGCACCCTGACGAGCGAGGGCGGGAGGTTTCCGCGCCCGGACGTGGCGAGGAGGATGTCGCCGAAGTAGAGGCCGGTGCCGCCGTTCGTGTTCTGGAGGGTTTCGGGGATGGGGAGCTTGGAGGAGGGAGGCCAATTAGGTCAGCGTGGGACGGGGAGAGATGGGAGGACTAAAACTGAGTCCTGAAAAGACTGCAACCGCGTCATGCGAGAGAAAACCCCGATGCGGGCGAAACTCTCATGAATGAGGATGAAAGAGAGGGGACTAGAAGGTATCTGAAGAGATGAACTCTGGCGTGGTCACGTCCAATCACGTGCAGGCTCGACTTCGCCAAAGGGCTGAGAACAGCCCGCCAGGCGCTCACACGGACTATAGCGCCCGCCGGACCCATAGCATACACCACCACAGACCTCATACGGGTAGCCTCCTCTTAACGCCTGCGACGCCGCCCACACCTGTAACTCACATCGACAATCTCCGCATCCGCGATCCCGGCGCCCGCCGCACGCTCGACATCCTGCATGCTGATCTTGCTCACGCGGTTGTTCCGCGGCCACCCGTCCTCGTCCTGCCCCTCCTCCCCCGCCGCGCTCGCGAAGAACACCTCGTCCGTCGCGGCGACCCACACCGGCGCCTCGTGCGCGAGGGCTTTGGGAACGCCCGCCTCGGTCGTCAGATTGGACTCGGCGACCAGGGTAAGGAGGGGCGAGTCGCCGAGGATATCGTAGAACGCGTCGTCGAAGACTTGGATGAAGGGAGGCGTCGCGTTGGTGGGGTTGAAGAAGGGGGTGGTGAAGGCATCGGGGCGGAAGGTGGCGTTGGGGCCGAGGACGGTGTAGGTGAGAGGGTCGATGGCTTGGAGGGACATGGTGGGGAAGGGAGATGTCGGTCCTGGGTAGGGGAGCGGCCCGGAGAAAGAAGCTGTATCGTGCATGGCACTGCCGAGCGATGATCATGCGGTCGACGCGAGCGGTGCCAAGTTTTTCAATGGAGAACGCCATTCGGCGGAAGAATTGACGGACACTGGAGGACAAAAGGTATACGAAGGAATGATATATTCATCATCCTGCTGAGAGGTCAGTAGAAGAGATTTACGAGTAGAGCCCCTACTGCGCGCCACTGACGTGACGGTTACAGTTGAAGTTGGACGTGGGAATATGCCCCTTTCCTGCTCTCATCACATTCTCGCACGCCGGCGATCAAAAGAAGGGCTCATTGTACCATTCTACTGTCACATCCATCTTGCATTCATCCGGCGCATACAACCACATCTGCCCTTGCCTTCCACCCTCACCTGGTGGTCGACACGATGGCGCCTGCCAGCTTCATCAAGTATTCCGCCACGATCGTCTACGAACATGAGAGGGCGAAAGAACTGTTCGCATTGGACAAGACCGAAGTGCGAAACGAAATCTGCAAGAGCTTCGACAGACTGAGGCTACCGCACCCGTCGTGGCATAATCTATGCGATCCAGAGCCAGAAAAGGACAGAATCAAGATGTACTTCTACACCGAAGACGAGAAGACGGTCAGTCGATTGTCCCTTTGTTCGCACAAAGGACTCGCTCAGTGCGTTCATATAGATACTTTCGTCAATGGTCAAGCGGGCATTCGAGGACGAGTACGATACACCGCAATTTATCAACTTGAGAAGAGTCTTTCAAATGTAAGTCGGGCGCGATATTAAGGCTTTGCCCTTCTTAAACGGTTGGATCGCAGACGCGAGATGCGTGTGCGCCAAAGGTAAGGTTTATCGTATTTACAACTGATCATGACTGACCACGTTCTCGAAGGACTATCTCAGAAAATGAGCTGCCCCAAAAAGACCGCTCTCGAATGGCGGCAAAGACGGCAAGCACGGCTCCAACACCGAAGTTCAAGAAGCCAATTGCGCCAAAGGATCACGTGCGTGGGATGTCATGACACTCTTCCTTTCCTGCTCCTTTCGTGCTATCCGAAAAACCTAGCTCACGGCGTATTTTGCAGAATGACCGTCCACCCGAGAACAGACTGCCCAAAGCAGAACCCGGTCCTCAATCCGTACCGCGCGACGGCGGGCGCAGCTTCGTCAAGTACGTCGTCACGGTCGTCTTCGATCGAGAAAAGGCCGCTTCGCTACCCAACAAGCGCGCCTCAGACCTGCACGGCGAGCTCTGCAGAGCGTTTGAGCTCTTGAGACTCCCGTACCCCGCCGGGCACAATATGGAGCAACCCAACCTTCAGCGGGGCAGCATCACCGTGTGGTGGTACACGCAGAATAGGTACACGGTGCGTTGTGTTGATCGTCGAGTCTGTCGCGCGTTGCTGATAGTAGAGGCAAGACACTTGCGAGACAGGTCCATAACGCGCTCATCAAGTACTACAAATTGCCGGAAAACAGAGAGATCCGGAACTCGTCGGGGATGTAAGTGTCTGCAAATCATACACTGACCAGACCGTGTCACGTCTTCCATGTCCCATATGCCGTCGCCTTCGCTGACATTATTTGCAGACAAGACATGCTCGTGGACGAAGAGTAAGCAGGTCCCTCTCCCACGCTGGCCTTCGTTGATCACTCTGCGTAGAGAAGTGTCGGAATACGAGCTTCCCAGAAATGATTTCAACAGGCTAGTAAACAAATTCAAGGCATCTGCATCGCAGCGAACGGATTACCATGGTGAACCCTCCAGTCCGGGATTCGGATATGGACTATCCTCTGGTTCGGGATTCGGGAGTAGGTCACAGTTTCGCGATGACGGGCCTTCCCATCGCGATGACGGACCTTCCCATCGCGATGACGAGCCTTCATACCGCCACGACGACGACATGCGAAGTCCGATCACCCCTCGCCGGCCATCCCAGGGGAGCATGTATGCGGAGGTGGGTCCTCCGAGTCCTTTATTCTGTCTCATCTCCGCTCCCCAAAGGCCATTCCGCAACAATGGCACTGACAGTTCTCCCAGCATTTGTCGCACACCCAGCACGGGCCGCACACCCAACACGGGTCGCACACCCAACATGGGTCACACACCCAATCCGACGGCGACCCCTTCCTCGACACCATCTACCACAAGCTCAACCTCCTGCGCAAGGACCCGCGCATGGTGCGCGTCGAGGGGCACTCCACGCTCACCGTGCGGAAGACGCATGTCTTCGAGGACACCTACGCTTTCTTTGAGCGCTACTCGGACGACGACCTCAAGAAATACCTCCGCGTCACATTCGATGGAAGGAGTGGGAGCTGGGCGTTTGGGTGAGCTTTTCACCGTTTCTTTCTTCTTCATGTACCCTCCTTCCTTGTGCATACTACATCCTCTCACCATCCCACCTGATCCTCCCGGCCACGAACCCGGCTAATCACCTCCCCCAGCCAATGGCTCACCTCCATCTCCCACGACCTCGTCCGCCCGGACCGCGGGCCCTTCGCTCCCGCATCGCCCGGCAACGCCATCCTCGAGCTGAACCCCCTCCTCTCGTCCTCCCTGCGCCCCTCGCTCGACATCGCGCGCTTCGCCGGGCGCTGCGTGGGCGTCCTCATCATGTACAAGCGCGTGCTGGACGCGGCGATCGCGCCGCACTTCTTCAAGACGCTGATGGGGCGGCGGCCGGGGTTGGAGGACCTGGAGGCGGTGGATGGGGAGTTGTATAGGGCGTTGGGGTGGATGCTGTGAGTCTCGTTGTTTGTGTTTTGTTTTTGTGCGTGCCGGCACGTTTTGGTGGTGTGGTGCGGGCGAGGAGAGAAGGGCGGAAAGTGGGGACGGCGATGAGCGAGGGCGTGAAGGGAGAGGGGGGCGCCGCGAGAGTTGGACGCAAGGAGGATAGATCGCTGACTAGATTTTCGCAGAGAGAACGACATCACGGGCGTCCTGTTCGAGACCTTCGCGGTGCGCGAGGAGACGCGGGGCACGATGCACACGGTCGAGTTATGTGCGGGCGGCGAGCGCATCGCGGTGACGGAGGCCAATAAGGCCGCATATGTCGACGCGCGCGTGCAGCATCGACTCTTCGGGCGGGTTATGGGGGAGGCGATGGCCTTTCGGGATGGGCTGACTGGGGTAAGATGCTCAATGGACGATACTACAAGTTGCTGATAATGTGAACTGGATACAGTTCGTCCCCATCGACCTCCTCCAGCGCTTTTCCGACGACGAGCTGAGCGTAGTCTTCTGTGGGAAGTCAACGGTCAATATGTGCGTGTCTTCTTCCACTGCATATCTTTCTCCGTCCCTCAACCCTTCCCCTTCCCCTGTCGTCCTTCATTCCTGACCTTCCCTCCTTCACCCTCTTCCCTCCACCCCCCATTCGCTCATCCACCCTCTTCTCTCACCACTAACCCACCCCAAGCACCACCTGGGAGCAAAAAACCGAGTACATCAACTACACCCCCTCCGACCCTGTCATCACCTGGTTCTGGGACGTCGTGCGCGGGCTGAGCGACGCGCAGCGCGCGAAGCTGCTCCTTTTTGTCACTGGCAGCCCGCGCGTGCCGGTGGGGGGCTTTGAAAGGAGTCGGTATAGTGCGGGGCCGGAGAGGTTTGTTGTGGAGCGGGCGGGGGTGGCGGGGGGGTTGGTGGGTGCGGGTGAGGGTGCGGTGATCAGGGGGGGTGCGGGTGTCAATGGGGGTGCAGGCGGGTTAAATAGTGGGGATGCGAGCAGTAAGGCGTGGCCCTTGCCAAGCAGTCACGCATGTACGAGCACGTTGCATCTGCCGCCGTATCCGGACCGCGCGACGCTGGAGAGGAAGTTGGTGTATGCGATCGAGTGAGTCGTGCTCGACGTTGAAATGATGATGGACTTCGCCGATGCTAACCATGATGCTCAGGGAGGCGCAGGAGGTGCTAGAGCCAGGTGCTGCTCCGCCACTACCTGGACCTCAGAGCTTGTCGGCATGGGAGGCGCATGGGCATTCGGCGGTGGTGAGCAATGGTATGCTCCCTGGCATAGACTGTCTAACGGGACTGCAGTCACAGGCAGACATCAGGCGCGAGCTGATGGACAGGCTCCTCAGCGACGCTGCGCAGAAAGCTATCCAGGGCGCCCTGGTCGGTGTCGATAACGCTGCACCTACCACCCCCAGCAAAGCCAGCACTCAAAATCAGGCGGTGGCCGTCGACGATCAGCGCATCAGGGCCCTCAATGTGGGGTTCTCAGCCTCAAATGCGATGCCCGTCGACGACCGCGTCTCCGAGACCGTCATCGGCAAACGTCCGCGCTATGACTCGATGGGCAACGTAGTCGAGCCGGCGCTCAAGCGGATGCGCCTGAGCGAGAACTCGACGTTGGACGCGAAGACCGCCATGGATGTGCTGGAGGAGGAATTAGCGGAGACGAAGGCCTACCTTGAAGAGCTTCGTGCGCGCGAGACCTCGCTTTTCATGCAGCTGACCGCCGCTACCCTGCCGTCGTCTCCGCCACCACGAAGCCCCTCGCCGCAAGCGCTGGACGCGCTTTGGAAGGGAGAAGTCATACGAAGTCCGCGGCAGAAAGCTATGAAGGCTCTGCAGGAGCAGGAGCGGCAACTGTGCTTGGAACGAGCGGCGCGTCTCGCGGCGGAACAGACCTTAGCGGACGTGCGGCGCGAGATACAGTCACCGCATGTAGCTTACATGCTGATGGGGGCCCTGGAATGCATGGCATGATCACTATGACTGCAGAAGGCTGTGAATGCCCGTATCCTCTGATATGGCGGCGATGGAGTCTGGCGCAAGTCAAGCGCGTATGCAAGCGAAGTCACACCGCGAGAACGAAGAGCGTCACACATTCCCGCGCCGGCAATCAAAGCCGAGTTCATCCGCTCAATCATTCAACTTCAAGCCAAGTATCCGTCCGCATTTCGCATCTCCAATGCACGATGGCCGCGGGAAATGGCAGAAACTACATCAAATATACGGCTACGGTTGTCTACGAACATGCAAGAGCACGGGAACTCTTCATCCTGAACGCCGCCGATATGAGGGACGAGATCTGCAAGAGCTTCGACAAGCTGCGACTGCCGCATCCCTCGATGCACAATCCGAGCGCTCCCAATACTTCCAAAGATAGTATTGGAGTGTGCTGGTATACGGAGAGCACAAATACGGTATGTTGGCGTCCGAAGTTCAACTTCTCAGCACGTGATAAATCACGTACCGGAAATTGCCGAACAAAACGACGGAACCGAATTACTTCCTCTTTGCTTCTCGCTCACTCCTTGCTCTCAACCATGATCATCTCTGTTCTGACTGACTGTATTTCGTGATTTGTGGCTTCATATTCAGAGCTGGGGCTCATATGGATACTCCAATGTAGAGTTCTCATAGCGATAAGGCCTCCAAGGGTGTTCAAGCCGCCGGGCTCGTTTCTTAGCTGTCTTTGCCGTGGTTGACCAGCGCCTTTGCCGGACCTCGATGGATGCGCTGCTCCCAAGAGATGCCTGGACCCGACTCCGGCGCGTCGTGCACCCGTAGGTCGGATAGCAGCCCGCCGCTGATAGCGGCATTCGGTTTCCCGCGCTCGGCCTCGTGTGATAGCGGCGGCTTCGACTGCATATAAAGCGGGCGGCGGTTTGTTTACGTTGTTGGCGACTTTGTTGACGACAGTTATCCTGGACGTACGACTTGTGGATTGTTTAGCACGATCCCCGACCTTCTGACGCACGGCAGGACCCTTCAACGCTCGGCCTCAGGACGATCTCAAACGAGCCTCCCTTCACTGACACGTCACGACGTCCTCAACGAACATGTTCGCGTTCCAGCTCCTTCTTGCGTCGGTCGTGGCGGCGGCGTCCTTCTTTGACGCTCGTGAGGTCGTTGAGGCAGCGGTTGGCGCGGAGACCAACGGGACGGAGGCGAAGTTTGGGGACGAGTACTATAGTGAGTTAGCTCCTTCTATCAATCTGTCGAGCGACTTGTGAGCACTATCGAGGTCATGACTCACCTTTGTTCGCTGATCCATGACCTACCTTTATTCGCTGATCCATGACCTACCTTTATTCGCTGATCCATGGCTGATCTTCTTTCGCTGACCCGCGCCCAACCTCTACTCGCTAACTCACAACTGACCTCTCCTCTCAGACTACTGGCTCTACGACGCCTCCACGACCTCCTTCGACCTCACGCGCGGCAACGCCACTAACGCAAAGACGCTCAAGGCAGGGAAGAAGACGATCACCGTGAACCCGGAGAAGAGCGCGCTTATTGTCGTCGATATGCAGAGTAAGTGCAACTTGGATGGACGGGATGCGCGTGAATGAACAGTTCGGTGTCCCGAATGAACAATTTGGCGTCCCGAATGAACAGTTCGGCGTCCCGAATGAACAGTTCGCTGTCCCGAATGGACAGTTCGCTGTCCCGAATGAACAATTCGGTGTCCCGAATGAACAATCCGGTGACCCGACCGAACAGTCCGTCGTCCCAAACGAGCCGTCCGTTGTCCCATCACTTAATCCATAGAACCTCATCGCGGATCCAACAGACTACTTCCTCAACCCCGCATACACCGACTTCCCTGCCGGATTAGCTGCAGTTCAGCCGACGATTGACTCAGTGAAGGCTTTCCGCGCGGCTGGGGCGAAGGTTATTTGGTGTCAGGTGTGTTGTCTTTTTGTGGTTGTCGGCGTCTTCGTGGTCGTCGCGATCGTCTGTCTCGTTAAGGCCGTCTGCCTCTATCTCTTCGCGCGTTGCACCCCGCAACTAGCCAGTGCTCCCACCTACACTAGGTCGATACTCACCATCACCATCCAGTGGGGCATGACAGAATACGACCTCAAGTTCGTCCCGCCGTCGTACAAGTTTAGCTTCGCGACGGACAGGGACCCCGAGCAGAGCTTCGGGTCGGAGATGGGCGAGTACAATGGCACGGACTGGGGGAGGAAGCTGGTTCCCAAGGAGTATAATGCGCTGGTGAGTGGTCGTTGTTGCGTTTGATTGCAGTAGTCTTGGTTGCACTGGCCTGCAGTAGTCTTTGTTGCACTGGCCCGCAGTGTCTGATGATTGCAATCCCGTACAGCCCTACGACCCCTTGTGGGAACTAGCGCAGGAAGGCATCGAGGCTGGGACGGATTTGTACTTCAACAAGAGTAAGTCCAAGTCCACTTCCCACCTCACTTCATCTCTCCCCCCGATTGCTACCCGCTAACCATCACTATCCCTCAGACCGCCAGAGCTGCCTTTGGGGCGCCCAAACGCCGACCGGCCAATACCTCGAGGAGAACATGATCTCGACTCTGTTCATCTCGGGTGTGAACATCGACCAATGCGTGTATGGGACGTTCAATGACGCGTACTACAAAGTGAGTTTGTTTCCTGCTGGTCTACTGCTTTATCTCTACTGTTTCCATCACCCTTCTTTCTCTACTAACCCATTACCTGTCTTTCTGATCAAGTCGTCTTGAGCTGACACGACCGACGTAGGGATGGGACCCGATCATCGTCCAAGACGCGTCGGCGACCTCAAGCCCGCAGTACGCGTACGACATGGTGATGTATAATGTTGACAGTACGTGTTGCGAGCTTGCTTTTGCGTCTCCCCTGTCGATCGCGGCTATCCCTTCCCTGCTAACTCCCTTCACCAGAGCACGGCTTCGCCGTGAATTCAACGGACATCGTCAAGGGAATGGCTTAACGGGAACCTCACGACTCGGATGTAGAATGATTCATGAATGAATGACATGCCGTCAGGCCGAGTATTGCACTCTCACCATGCTCCAAACACTTTCCTATGCGTCCTCTATCAGCCTCCACTCCCTGATTAGGTCGCTCCATCCAGCGGCCAGTCCTCCGCCATGTCTTGGTGAGCCGCGTGACATAGCATGACATGTGACCCGGGAGGCTGCTGCGGGCCGGCGCCCCTGTTGACTTTCGATGTAATCAACTTGGACTGTCCACCGCACCGTCCACGACGTGCTCCCCCCTTCCACCAACCACCCATCCGCGTACGGCCTCAGTCACCTGCGCTGTTCCACCTGTTCACCCATCTGCTTCGAAGCCCTCGGGCCTTGCCGTCGTGCGCCTCCCGGTCAGGTGGTAACAGGGCACCCCTTACGTTCGTAGAAGCCTACCGGGGCGTCCGCAGAAGCCCCGGGACCGCCTGCCCATCTTGCCGTCTATAAAAGCGTATGCGCCTCTCGGCGCGGGCGGCGTTTCGCCGCCCAACAGTGTTTGGCTGCCCAACAGCCCTTTCAGCGGCCTCAGCAATTTTATTGGGAGTATAGGACTGACCTGGCGTATACGCGAGTTTGTCGAAATGTGGACTCGACGAGCGTTCCTTTTGGTCGCGCAGACACTGGCTGCGACGCAGAGTATTCGGGGCGCTCCAAATGGATTTCCGGAAACCGGAAACGGACTTTGGTATGACGCGCCTGGCGTCTTCTGGGGGAGGGATTTCCTGCCGGTTGGGAATGGATATCTGGCAGGTTCGTCTTCGTCTTCCTTCCTCTCATGGGGCAAGCCGTCTTGAATGCGAAGCCTGACACCTTTGTACAGCAATGACGCCGGGTGGCACGACCGTAGAGACGACGCAGCTCAACTTGGAGTCACTGTGGTCTGGTGGGCCATTCCAGAACTCGGTGAGATGCACTTCGGCGTCACGTTGGTAGGGAGCAAAGACTGACATCCCTCGCTCAGTCATACAACGGCGGCAACAAGCTACCGTCAGACCGCGAGGCGACGAAGGCGGCTATGGACAGCGTACGAAGTGAGATATTTACGAGTACAAGTGGAACTATAGCGTCCGATGGTACGCTCATCTCATGGATTTATGTCTTCAGCACCTCGCTCATGTCGACTTGCAGGCTTGAACGCCTTCATGGTGGACCAACAAGCGAACTACGGTAACAGTCCTACATGCATGAATCGCAAGGGATACTCACGCGTCGACAGGTGCCTATGCCGGCGCCGGCTACCTCTTTACCACCTTGAATAACTCAGGGGAAGTCAGTGGTTACGCACGCTGGCTAGACCTCGACCAAGCCATCGCACGAACTACGTGGTTAAAAGGAGACGCAGAGTTCAACAGGTCCGTAGTAGGCGCTGGGCGACCCGTATAATTTTCTTAATTTCCATCGTCATTTTCACAGGACTACGTTCTGCTCGCACCCCGCCCAAGCATGCGTGCAGCAGACCTCGACCTCTGCGCCGCAAACCCTCACCTACGCCTACTCCGTCGCCCCCGAGACCGACATCCCACCACCGAACGTGACCTGCCTCGACGATGCTACGCTCCGGGTCCGCGGCTACGCAGGCACGCCGGGCATGCTCTATGAGATCCTCTTCCGCGTCCTTCCTGGAGCGCAGGCCACTGTTTCTTGCGCCGCCGCAGATCCTTACGATACCTCTGTCGCCACCGACAATGCGACGCTTTCCGCGTCCGGATCGGATATCGCGATTATCTGGGTCGGCGACACCGAGTACTCGATGGACGCGGGCGACGAGGCGCACGGGTTCTCCTTCCGCGGCGACGACCCGCACGACGTGCTCCTCTCGCGCATATCCTCGCTGCAAGACGCGAGCGTCGGCGATTTATTGGCAGCCCACCTGGACGACGTCGCGGCTACTTTGAACTCGTTCAAGCTTGATCTTGGGCAGAGCGCGCAGCTGGACCGGGCCACTGGCGCACAGCTAGACCAGACCACCGGCGCACAGCTAGACCGGGCCACTGGCGCGCAGCCAAACCAGACCACTGGCGCGCTTCTGGACGCCTATCAGACGGACGAGGGGAATCCTTACTTGGAGTGGCTGTTGTTCAACTTTGGGCGGTATTTGTTGTGGAGCAGCGCGAGGGGCACTTTGCCAGCGAACCTGCAGGGGAAGTGGGCGCAGAATTATGCGAGCGCGTGGAGTGCTGGTGAGTACTTTCGTTGATGGGTGTGAAAGGCGGCGAGAGATTGACCATTCATATAGATTACCGTACGTACTTTTCAGGCTCGCACTACCCAAGCGAGCTCATGAAAGACCAGATGCAAACATCAACATCCAGATGAACCTCTGGTGCGCCGAGCTGACAGGACTCGACGTCTCCCAGTCGATGTTCGACTACATGGAGGTTCGCTGACTTGGCCTAACGCCACATCGGGCATATCGCTAACGAGTTATGCAGAAGACGTGGGTCCCTCGCGGCACGCAGACGGCGCAGAATCTGTATAACATCGACGAAGGGTGGACGACGCATAACGAGATGAACGTGGGTCTCCTCCTTTGGGCGCCCTGGATCTCGCAGTGATCAAGCTCTTCGCAGATATTTGGCCATACGGGCATGAAGCTCGGCGATCCGCAGTGGGCGAATTATCCAGGTACGAGAATTCCATCCGGTGCTTTCTTCCCGGTCCGCTGACGCTGGTCCGCTTCGTGTAGAGGCTAACGCTTGGATGGTCAGCCGGCTCGCCAACGAAATTGCCGCCAAGCATCCTTACTGACTCTCGAGTGCCTAGATGCTCCACGTCTGGGATCATTACGACTACACCAACGACGATGAGTGGTGGAAGGCGCAAGGGTATCCTTTGCTCAAGGTGAAACCTTTGGTAAACTAATCCACGCGGTCTGGAATTTAATGCGCTCTGATCCAGGGCGTCGCCCAATTTCACCTCCACAAGCTCATCGAGGACCAACGGTTCAACGATTCCTCGCTGGTCGTTGCGCCCTGCAACTCGCCGGAGCAGAAGCCGGTCACGCTGGGTAGGTTCATGCTCAGCGCAGGCGGGGGCAGTGTGCTGATCACTGCCGTCAGGCTGCGCACACGCGCAGCAACTTATCTGGCAGCTCTTCAATGCGGTGGACAAGGGTTTTGAGGCGTCGGGAGATCAGGATGCTGACTTCTTGACTGGTACGTAGACTTATACCGCGCGTATAGGTCGGTCGTCCGAAGCCTTCTCCAGCCATACGCGCCGCTCGCAACAGGATGGACAAAGGCATCCATATAGGGTCTTGGGGTCAGCTTCAAGGTGCGAAGAATTATAACAATCGTTCGCCCCGACGCCGCTAACCTTCGCGACTGTAGAATGGAAAGTCGATATGGACGATGAGAACGACACCCACCGCCATCTCTCGCACCTCATTGGACTGTACCCAGGCTATGCACTAACCTCGTATAATGAGAGCTTGCAGACAAACCCGTCCTCGAATACATCGTACACGAAGGAGCAAGTCATCAACGCCACCACCATTAGTCTCACGCATCGCGGCAACGGCACAGGCCCCGACGGCGACGCCGGCTGGGAGAAGATGTGGCGCGCGGCGGCTTGGGCGCAATTGGGTGATGCGGAGCAGTTCTATCATGAGTTGACCGTGAGCAGAAAGCATTCAGCGAGTGATACCTTTTCTGATGATTCCTGCGCAGTACGCCATCGCCACCAACTTCGCGGAGAACCTGTTCAGCGTCTACAACCCCGGCGAAAACGATCCCATCTTCCAGATCGACGCGAACCTGGGACATCCCGCCGCCGTGCTGAATGCCCTCATACAAGCTCCCGATACGGCGTCGTATGAGGAGCCGCTGGTCGTGACGCTGCTGCCAGCTCTGCCGCAACAGTGGGGGGCCAGTGGGTCCATCAAGGGCGCGCGCTTGCGTGGCGGCTTGACGGTGGACTTCTCGTGGAAGACAGGCGTCCTGGGGAGCGCGACGTTCAGGGTGTCGGACAAAGCAAGGTCTCGAGATGTCAGTGTGTTGACAGGCGGGCAGGTGGTTAAGGAGTTCAGGACGACACCGGGGTTGGTGGTGCAGATTTGAGGAGAGATGGTCCTAGTTGGCATGTGCAGCGCGCACGCCAAGAGAAGGGAAACGAATGCCACTGGCATAGGATAATAATCAAAACACAGAGAGAAGTACAAACAGAGCGCAGATTTACGGACTTTCACATTACACGTGAGCTCAGACCTGAAGTTTATTGCGGAGGGTATTTGTGATTCTTCCTCAAGAAGATCTTGTCTGCCAAGTCTTGCGCGAAGCCGCACATCGTCAGAGTAGCTAGAAGGTGTATAAGATAAACACTCTGCGTATGACAATGGAGAAAACTCACGGTTCCAAGAGCCCGACGTCGGAAAGAGTGCACCGCCGGTGACGTAAACGTTGTCGCACTTGCGCGGACGATACAGGCTGTCGACCGACGCCTGCGGGTCGTTCTCCAGGTGGTCGCTCATGTAGAGCGTCGAGGTTTCGTGCACGAGCCCCGGCACGCGTACCATGTCCGCAGGTGGGCGCTTGTGCTTCCAGCCGGCTTCTTCCTGGTGACGCACTGTGTGCTTCCCGTTATCGACCGCGACCTGTACTTCATGAGCGTCGTGCCAGTACTCGATCTCGTCCTCGTGGCCGTCGCCTGCCATAACCGCGATTGCTTTGTACCTGTTGTACACACTCGTGAGACACAATGAAGAGTATAGCGCGAGCAGGACTTACGTCGCCTCCTCCATCACCTTCGTGCAAGACTCGGTCTTCTGGTTGGGGAGAACCTGCAAGCGCACGTTTGTCGTCACGTCGGGAACGGACGGTGTATGTTGCACGAATGACTCCGCGTTCTTCTCGTCGAGTTCTCCCAGCGTTGCACACACTGAAGACAACGAAGGTCATAAACGATCAACAACGTACAAAGAGAAATAGACATACCCAGGACGACATGCTCCTCCGAGTACTTGAGCTGCTCAGCCGTAGCCGCCGCAGCGTAGTCCGGACACAGCCGCGCCGCATCCTCTGCGTCTCTACCATCGGGGTAAGGTGAATGGATCGCGGTGATCTGGACATGATATTGCAGCCCCGTTGCCGGGTCACTCCCAGCCAGATAGTGCGCGGCAATCTCCAGATGCTCTAGGTGATCGATATCCCCCAGCAGCTTCAGAGGAAAGCGTGCGGTGATATGCGAGATGTAGTGTCCCGACACACGCGAGCCCGCGCGGCCCTCGAGGTTGTTGCCGATGGAGTTCATGAGAATAGTTGTGTTAGGGAAGGCGCCCGCGGCGAGGATGATGTTCGTATCGCGCTTTGGAAAGTACAGATCGCCGCGCGAGGTGTGCAGCACGATAGGCCGGTCGCCGTCGAGCTCGAAGCGCTCCACCACGACATCCGTCGCAATCATGAGCGGGCTGCCTTTGCCTTCCTCAGCAAGCTTCCGCTGGCGCTCGTAGATGGCGAGCAGCGGGCCGGGGGTGGAGAACTTGTCGAAGGTGATGCTGTTTGCGATAGCGCGCTTGCGTCCGACGGCGAGCCGCGCATGTTCGGTCATAGTCGCGGTCGGGATGTCGGGAAGACCGTCATCGAGGCGCCTCTGTATCTCGCGCTGAAGCGCCTGGCCAAAGCACGGGTCGTTGATGCGGTTGGCGGACTCGACGTGTAGGAGATCTTCGCAGCGCTTCCAGAAGCCAGGAGCGTTGACGGTGTCCTTCATGGACTGAGGGAAGTCGCGCATGAGGTCGATCCCCTTGTCCTTGTGGACGGGGCGAGGGGACCAAGCGGACCAGAAGGTGCTGCGGCCACCGAAGAAGGGACACGAGCCGTGCATGAACTGTTTAGGAAAAATGAGCTAGGTTTCGCGATGCTGAAGCTAATGTGAACTGACCTTTGCTGAGCTCTCAGCAGTCTTCGTGGTAAGCTGCCACGGATACGTCTCAGACGGGCCCCCAAGCACGAGCTTGAACGGTAAGGGCATGTTCTGAAAGTGTGTCAGAAATGACATCGAACTTTGACTTAGCAACACATACCTGAAAGTGCTCCGGAAGCCAGAAGCCTACGAAGGGTCTGCATCAGCGTACAGCGAGTAGCGCAAAAGGTAAACACGCACCACCGCGCTCGAGGATGAGGATCTTGCGATTGGGGTCCTTTGTAAGCGCCTCGTCGACATACGCCAGGGCGCACAAGCCGCTGCCGACGACGATGTCCTGAAACTGGCCGTGGTCGAGGATGTTCGCCCACGTAGGGTCCTCGACGAAGTAGTGCGCGGCAGTGGCCTGGGCGGCTGTCGGCGACTGCGGCCCCGGACGCGGGTAGCCATACTGGTTGTTGGGGCCGTTCTGTGAGGCGGGGCCGGACGTTTCGCCTGGATGACAGTAGAAGGAATCGTGGGTGGGCCCCGGGATTTTGAGGTAATCGTCGAGTAGCCAATGGGGGATGAAGGGATTGAACATGGTGCAGATGGAAAGGGGCGCAGAGGGCAAGTACGCGGGTGAGGGCAGAGGCTCGAAGGGACTCTGCTGAAGACCAACGAGCGAACTGGGCAGGGTTATTATGCCTCTCTGGCGTATGGTCCACTTGTCCGCCTTGCAGCAGCGAGGCCGACGATACACGGTTTGAGAAGCGACATTGACAACGTGAGGTGAAATCCGCCAGACCTGCGGCGCTCAACGAGGCTGTGGCGCCGTATGTCGAAGCAAGCGGGGGATGGGTGACTGCCAGAAAACGTTAATAGATGAGCGCTGATAAGTTTGGGACGTGCACTGATCAGTTTGCGACGTGCAAACCTTGTACACAGGAAACAGGAACCTGTCCCGATCCCAAGCTATCGGTCAACTTGAGGGATTCTTTCATCGATGAAGAACTCATTCTGGCCTGCTGTTGCTTGAGATACTGGGCACGCCATGGGAAGCGCTTAGCGTCAGCTGGTAAGCGCCCACTAAACGCCATGACAAACGGATAGCGGGCCGTTCGTCGAAGGGACGGGCAAACAGAAAGCCTGCGCCGAGCTTTAGGTCCGTTAGCTTGTAGGACGCATTCTCTGTATGATACTCACTGACGACGTGTACATTCGTACTATGGCCGGAGTCGCAGCTTGCGAGATGAACACGCCCCAGTCATTCCCGAACCTTGTAAGGTAGAGACGCGAGCCCTTGACGAATCTTTCGAGAGCACAGGCGAGCTATCGGACCACTTGACTTGCCCTCTCATCGATGGGAGAGCTTCTTGACTTCCTTGTGCTTAAGATGCGGCCCCTGGAATGGCGCCAACGCTAGGCAGGAAGGTTATGGTTGAAGGGCGCGCCACCACAATCGCGCACGGCAAATGCAACTGCGAGTTGTATATCCTCTCGCAGACATGCAGCCTTGGCCAGATGTATGCGGTCCATCCTATCATCGAGTTAGCCTCGCTCGGCCCAACGGTGAAGCGGGTGCAAGTACTCACCAAGGTACTCACCTAGCCTCGAAAGCACGAACGCGGTCAAGAGAATACGCACCTAGCGATAGCGTGCTCGAGGGGTTGGCCTCCATTGCGTTCGCAGCGTGAGATCACCAACTTCGAGTCGACCTGTTCCATTCGTCCCCTGCATCGGGTGAAGTCGTAGCGCGAGATGATATGCTACATAAATTACAGCCATAAACCTATATCCAGACCAGATACTGTGCGCGAAAAGGAGAGATAGATGTTCGAAGGGGGAAGGGAAGGGAGATACCCGCGGACGGTCCACTTGCTTCGAAGTTGAAGTCGGACCATACTCGCGGGGAGGATGAGGTAAGCTCACGGTGAGCAAGCGAAGGAGCAAGGTGGTCCGGTAGGTGTATGCGGTCCTCCGTCAGTGGATAAGTAGCAGAACGTCGTGTCGTGTCATGTCATGTCTTGAAGATGATAATGAGGATGAGTAGTATCAAGATGAGGGCGGCAATGATAACAGTAGAGCCTAGAGGACGAAGTTGAAGTCACCGTCAGCATCATATCTCTTCGACAAGCGCATACACCCGCACGCACCGTTATTCTTCGCGCCCTTCGCGAACCGGTCTAATCTCCTCCTCGCACCGCTCATACGGTCGTGCGTGCGGTCAATGTCGGTGTCCAGCTCTGACAACAACCCGTGATGCACGTCGAGCTCGTCGTTGATCTGGATGGAGAGGTCCCGCTGCCGGTTGATCGAGTGCGAGAGGCGGTCGAGGTGCTCGTCCTGGGTGTTCATCATGCGCTGTTGTGTTTGTAGGAGGATGCTGGGGTCCTCGTTCGCGTCGGGGTCGTCCGTGTAGGGCGTCATGGGCTCTGGGGACCGACTGGGCACTTGTGGGATGAGGGATGCGGTGGGTGACGGTGTCCTTTGCGTCTCTGGGGGATCCAAGCTGGTGAACGCGCGCCGTGTCAGCTCACTCTCATTCGGGACCGTCTGAGGGAGCTAACGCACCTCTCCACCTGACTATCATCCCCAAGCATCCCGCGCATGCGTTCGTATTGATTGCGAAGCAGCGACACCGCTTCTGTGCGCCCGTCCTTCGCCTCGAGCGCGCGAATGCCATCGCGCAGCTGCTGCAGATTCTTATTTATCTGCTCCGCATTACGCGTGTACTGCTCGCTATTTGGCGCGCCGGAGACGAAGGACGGTAGCGTCTGCTGCCGCTGTCGCTCGAGCAGAAGCGACAGCGTTTGCGTGGAAACGGACGTGAGCTTGGCGAGGGACATGGTAGTGAGAGTCCCTCGAGCAGGATTCGAATGGTGTGAGATGAGGAGATGGTCAAGCAAGGTGTCCGCGTTCTGCGAGCCGCTGAGTTCAGCTGGTCGCCGCGGTTGTGCCCAGGATACACCGTAACGCCACATAATCACGCATTGTTTGGTCGTTTATCAGCTTTGTTTGTTCAGCTTCTCACCAGTAAAAGTTGGGTTTCTCTCGTCCTCGATTGCAAGGACCTATCAGTACATTATTTCTACCTTCATGGCGGAATTTACTGCCTATACGCTACCCTAGCAGCAGCTAACCAGAATTCCTTGCCTCCAACCTCATTCCACCCAAGCGGACCCAGATCGCATTCAGCGCATGTTAGCAGCTTCATCGAGGCGCCTGTGTGACGATCAGCATCCAATGATTCGCAGGAAATACAAGGCAAGGTTAGCGGAAGTGCGGAAGAGGTGTGTATGCAGAAACAGGGCATCCCAAACCGACCACAGGAGGGACCCGCTTGGCATAACAGAAATACCCACTCACCTCCTTTCTCCGCACTCGGAATCGTATTCGAGAAGCCGATATTCTCGAACGTCATCATTGACCCGGTCACCAGCCACCACTGTGTCGTCTCTGGCGGTGCTGGCAAGGCGGCGAGGTGGGGATTCGAGGTGCTGCCGGCGGGCTCCATCTGCACCGACGCCCGCTCCGTCCATGTTGCTGCTCCTGCCTTCAAGATGATGCTTCCGCAGCCCTCGCGGGGGCAGAGCAGGTCGTGCTTGTTGAGCATCACGCCTGGCTGAGGGATATTCAGTTACGCTGGCCTGCATTGAAGAGGGATAGACACGTACCTTATCCGCGTTGGCCTCCACTACATCCGCCATCCCGCCCGGCAATGCGCTGAGCAGCTGACCCGATGGCCTTGCGCGCGTCGACGATCGCTGGAGTGCCTCGAAGAGACCAGGCGGGAAGGACTGTGGTTGTTGAGCTTCTATGTGCGCCGATTGCGGTGCTTGCGCTGGTGGTGCAGCTCGTGGGGGCGCAGCCTGTGCCGGCGGCAGCTCCTTCCCCAGCTCCTTTGACAAGACCTCCTTCCCCAAATCCCTCCTCATGTCAAACCACGGCCGCGCACCATGCTGCACCTTGCTCGGCCCGACGAGCGTAAACCCGGCCTTCTCGTACAGCGGGACGAGGTCGTCGTGCGCGATGAGGAGGATGCGGGTGTAGGGGGTGTTCGTTGCATTGTCAAGAGTAGAGATGTACTCCTTTAGCAACCTTAACGCGATCCCTCTTCGCCTGTACTCCGGCGCAACGCAGACGGAGTGGATGCACACGGAGGACGCGCCGGGGACGTGCGTGGACATGGAGTCGTGTGTCAGAGTCGATGCGGGGGATGTGGTGGCGCAGATGTAGCCGATGAGGGTGAGGGAGGGGGTATTGTTGTTGTTTTGAGAACTGGAAGAAGCACCATCCGAATGCGCAGGCAGATAGGCGCCTAAGAAGAGATCGGGGGCCTGAGATTGGCGATACCTATCGAGTCGCGTCAGCATCCAATGTATCTGCTCGAAAACTTGCTGGTAACGCACCTAAACGCTTCTAAACTCGCCGCCTCATCCTCCGGGTAGCCTAAAAGCACAACGCAAACCGTCCATCATCGCGCGTGTTGACGAGGGTAGAGGCTACTGACTGGCTTTCTCGATGGCGATGGCGGTCTCGAGATCGGAGGCGGGGACGGGGGAGAAGGTGATGTTGAGGGGATCGGTCATGGTGAGCGAATGGTCGCGGTGTAGAAACAGGAAAAGCGGGAAGAGCAAGGGGAGTCGGACGCGCGCTCCGACGCGTCGATGATGTACGGTCTCGTGATGTGGGTGAAGTGGACCCACAAGTTCCAACTTATTTGAAACGGGACCAGTCAAGAAGGAAGGACAACTCAACGACAGATGTCCCAGAGGTAGGAAAGCAGATCCCGACTAAATATCCACCACCATCCCCGGTGCCGTCCTAAACTCCTTCACCACCTGCCCTCCTGCCACGACCCTCACATCCCTCACCCTCGCATGCTCTGCCACCGTGATCGTCGCACTCTCAAGCTTCCCTCCACTCCACCTCAAGTCAAGCGTCATCCCACCCCGCAACCGCGCGCCAGTGATCGCCCCGGAGGACCACTGCTCAGGCAGCGCAGGCAGCAGCGTCACTGCCAGTGGTTCATCCGAGGTCGCGGTATCTGGCACCTGGATCAGCGCGTTGAGCACCGCACCAGGGTGTCCCAAGTTCGCGTCGATCTGGAAGGTCGAGTTGGCGACACCGGGCGTGTAGACGCTCAGGAGGTTAGGACCGAAGTTCGTGGCAATGGCGTACTAGTGAGAGGTGGAGGTGAAGGCAAAAGTGAAAGCGAGAGTCAGCGTCCTCCTCATCTACAACACCTCCTCGCCCACTCACCGTCAACTGATGGTAAAACCTCTCCGCATCCCCCAGCTGCGCCCACGCCGCCGCGCGCCACATCTTCTCCCAGCCCGCGTTCGCGTCGGGGCCAGCACCATCCCCGCGGTGCGTGAGACTGGTCCGGGCGGCGTCGAGGACTTGCTCCCGTGTGTATGACGCGTGCGAGGATGTGCTCTGGAGGCTTTCATTGTACGAGGCGATCGCGTAGCCGGGATAGAGGCCAATTAGGTGCGAAAGATGCCGGTGGGTATCATCAGGGTCGTCCATGTCGACTTTCCACTCTATAGTCGTAATTCAGCTTCAAATAAGGGATATACGAAAGCATAAATGTTAGAGAAATCCCGTACCTTGAAGCTGCTCCCAAGACCCAATATGAATCCCCTTGTCCATCTTATTGCGGGCAGCGCGAATCGCTTGGCATGCTGAATGAGCACGCGGTGTATAAAGCCTGTTCCACCAGACGTACCGTCCAGGAAATCACCATCATCATCGCCCGCAGCCTCATAGCCCTTCTCCGCCGCATTGAACAACTGCCAAAGAAGTTGCTGGGAATGCGCGCATCCTGTTTCAGTGATCAGTAGTCAGTCTTCATTACGGCTTTGAACTTCGCTCACCAAACGTGACCGGCTGCTGTTCCGGAGAGTTGCAAGGCGCGACGATGAGGGAAGAGTCGTTGAAGTACTGGTCCTCGATAAGCTTCTGCAGATGGAATTGCGCTGTTCCCTGGAGATACATGATCAATCATTCGTGGACCAAAGAAGGACGGACACGCCACGCACCTTCAGAAGCGGATAACCCTGCGCCTTCCACCAATCCACGTCGTTCGTGTAATCGAAGTGGTCCCAGACGTGGATCATCTGGGGAAGGATGAGCTTGACCTCGAGCATCGTCCGAATAGTCCCACGTACCATCCACGCATTCGCCTCTGCATCATAGATTAGATGTTTTCCTAGATCCCGCTAAACACAAAAGCGCGTACCAGGATAATTCGCAGCCTGAGGGTTCCCCCACTTCATCCCAGTGTGGCCGAAGATCTGTGAGCTCGTCATCCTCACTCCGTCGCTGACCTCGCTCATATATACTCACGTTCAGCTCATCATGTACCGCCCAACCTTCGTTGAAGTTGTACAGGTTTTGCGCGGTCTGCTTGCCTCGAGGGACCCAGGTCTTCTACTCGGGAGTCAGCATCGGTGAGCGAGGAATGGAATTGTAAAGCGAACGCACCTCGATGTAGTCGAACATCGACTGCGTTACTTCCAAGCCAGTCATCTCTGCGGACCACAGGTTCATTTGAATGTTGATGTTCGCGTCTGTATGGTCGTTCAGTGGACCCATTCCATCCTAATCACCGAACCAAACACGCACGATAGTCTGCAATCTCTAGTCAGCTACCTCTTCCATCGTACCATCAAACCACAAGGAGACCCGATGCACACACAAAGAAACATACCTGACCCCCACTGCGGCGCATACAAATGCGCCCACTTCCCCTGCAAATTGGCCGGCAACCTCCCCCTTGCGCTGCTCCACAGCAAATACCGCCCATAATTGAACAACAGCCATTCGAGGTACGTGTTTCCCTCGTCCGTCGTATACTCGTCGATCAGCGCTGCGGTCGTCACATTCGGCTGCGGCGTCTGCCCGAGGTCGAGGGTGAACGCGTTCAAAGTGGAACTGGCGACGTCCTGCAAATGCTCGTCGAGCAGGCTGGCGAAGGTAGCGTCTTGACTGGAGGAGATGCGTGAAAGCAACGCATCATGCGGGTCGTCGCCACGGAAGGAGAAGCCGTGCGCCTCATCGCCTGCATCCATCGAGTACTCCGTGTCGCCGACCCAAACGATGGTGAGGTCGGTGCCCGACGCGGAAAGGGTGGCGTTGAGGGTTTTGACGGAGGTGTCGAAAGGGCTCGTGGATGCGCAGGATACAGTTGAACCACCTTCAGATAGAGCGTGGAAGAGGATCTCGTAGAGCATGCCCGGCGCGCCGGCGAGGCCGCGAACTTGCAGGGTGGCGTCGTCAAGGCAGGTCACGTTCGGAGGAGGCAGGCCGGTCTCTGGCGCGACGGAGAAGGCGTAGGTGATGTTCTGCGGGGTGGATAGCGAGGTTTGTTGCACGCAGGCCTGGGCTGGGTTCGAGCAGAACGTTGTTCTGAGGATATCGGTATCAGACGGGCGAGGACACGGACAGCCATCATAAAAACCTATTGATGTCGGTGCCTTCTTGAGTCCAGGTCGTACGCGCTATGGCTTGGTCGAGGTCGAGCCAACGCGCATACTCGGCGATGTCCCCTGGGGTTCCCAACGTTGTAAAGAGGTACCCGGCACCCGCATACGAGCCTGGAAGGAAGTTAGTGCGACAAAGAGTTTCAAGGACCGAATAGATCACCATAGTGCGCCGTATTGGACTGCAACCCGCCCACTTGATCTAGAAAACTTAAGCCAATGAGACAGCAAGTAAAAGTAATCGGCCATACCGTCAGAGATTGTCCCGTTCTCGCTCGCGAATATAGCACTTCGTATGCTTGCCATTGCAGCCCTTGTAGAGTCGCGATTCTCGGGTATCTTGTTGCCTCCGTTGTAAGACTTGCAAGAATCAGTTGAGCTGCACAATGGCGAGCAGTCGCGGAAGGAAGTCTTACCGAATCCTCGAATGGACCTCCGGACCACAGAGACTCCAAATTGAGCTGCGTGGTCTCGAGGGTCGTGCCACCGAGAGTCATAGCTAGACGCAGCTGTTAGCTGCTGCGCTACGTTGAACGTTAGAGGTGACTACGAACCTGCGAGGTATCCGTTTCCAATGGGCAGAAATTCTCTGCCCCAGTTAGTCCCCGGTGCGTCGTACCACAAGCCATTTCCGGACGCCGGAAAGCCATTCGGTTCAGCAAGCACAGTCCGTGCTACTGCCAGCACCTGAGCGGCCAAGGCAGCTCGACGAGCCCACATTGTCGGCGTCGAGCGAGGTGTCAAGCTCTGAAAGGTCAGGGGAAAATAGAGCGATTGGACAAAAGTAGTCGCTCATGCCCAAACGGCTTATATAGTCGCGAGGATATCCGGGTTGCCGGCTTCTGAATATAATCGTGAGTAGCGCCCTGGCGCCACCTGACCGACGAAAACACGTCGGCTACTTGTCGGCCACCCTTGCCCCAGATAACAAGACTTCGACACAGATGATACGGCGGTAATGAGCCATTTGTTGGACAGTCTTGACGGACAGTGAGCATCGGTAGCTCATGTTAGCGTGCGTGCGATGGTCAGCACGGAAGGGGAATTGTAGCTTGATCTGCTACGAAAGACACGGTCGTTATCAGAAACGCATGCAGCAAGGCTTCGGGAAGATAAGAACTTCTGAGCTTGTAAAGTCGAGAAGTGATAGACTGTTCGGCAACGCAAATGAGGCTTACGCTGAGTTCATAATCTCGAGGGCGAGTAATTTGGCGAGCAGCCAGATCATGGGAGTAGTTGAGCAGTAAATTTGCATATAACATGAAGATATTGACCGTGCGACGATGGTGATGAGAAGCAATAGGACGAGATGAGGGCAGGAAGCAAGAGATGTTAGTGTTTGTTTGGGCAGAACAGCCCGTTTCACGTGATCGACATCTATCGGCCTTTCGGCGATTTCCGATAAACGCCACTTGTCTTCGTCTTATCAAGTTCAGCGCGTTGCGCACTGGGACCATGGCTGCACCTCGCACCCGTGAGATCCTGCATATCCTGGACTCGCTCGAATCCATCCAACCTTGGACTCAGTCCAGACTGATTGCACTTTTGGCACTCGAGGATACCTTCTCAGAGCTGCAAGTCGATCCTCTGACGCTGCAGGAGCACCAGCGGCAGCCCGGAAATCCGCGGGTCGTCGGGGCAATGACTGCCACTCAGGCCGTTACGCGTACTCTCGTCTTCACAGCGGATAGGTCAGATCTGCAATCCATCCGTGATTCCGCTGTTCGCTGCACCCGCCGCCTGTGGTTGTCGCTCATTCGTTGGCTCGACTTTATCCATCCCAAACAGCAATGCATTCGCTTTGATGGTAGGATCGCGGAGGTGCTCGTGAGTGCCTACAGCGCACTTGTCTCCTCGAAAGACTTGCTCTTCGATCTGATGGAGCAAACGCCAGAGTTCTTCAGCCTCTTATTCGATCTCTGGCTGCATTTTCCAGAATACACCAACACTTCCGGCCGATTCGAGCCTCTGGCCATGCACTTGTTTAGCTCCGTCTCTTCGGCTGTCATGTTGCTCACTGTGTATCCTGATGCCGACGATGATACCATCCTCAGAGCGCACTCCACGGCGGTCAGAGAAGCCATGCTCGTAACGAGGATGCGCCCCAAGCGTATGTATAAGCGTTCTGTGCAGTATATGCAGCACTGCAGGAACGCGGGAGGTACACTGGTGTATGGCGTATGCTCGATCCAACTGCGTACCCTCACCTACCTCATCAAGGGTGCTCTGCCCATACCGCGTCACTCCCGAGAGACCATCAACCTTCTCGTTGGGTTAATTCGCGAGACGAATACGGGAACTGATGAAGACGCGGCGGACGCCACGGGCGCGGACGCATGCGCGTTGTTGCTCGAAATCTGGCTCACTGACGAACGCCACCGCTCGCTGATCTGGGCGCTGCAGAAGGGCCTGTTGCGGCTGCTGATGGAGCTGAATTTTCGGACTGGCGGCAGGATTACTGATATCTTGTCCTACGTCTGTAAACGCTCCATCTTCTTGCCCGTCGCACGCACTCTCGGGGAGGTCAGCCCTCAGTCGTCTTTCCGCTTCGCCAAAATGCACAGCGAAGTGAACGGCACCGACGTGGATATTCAGCATTGCGAACGGCTGAAGGTCTTGAACAGCCTTTTGCCCGAGAAACTATGCGGCAACGACGAGGTTCGTCCAACATGCAACGAGTTTGTAGCAAACCACTAATAACTTTCAGTGTGACTACGTCCTCATTGACGAGCAACGCCAGATGAAGGCTTGCCGCTGCTTTCGAATCAGGTACTGCTCGCTCGACTGTCAGCAAGCTCACTGGCCGGTACATCGCTCGACGTGCGACTACAGGACCTTTCCTCGCTTTATCATGAGACTAGGTGCGCATGAAGCAAGCTTGAAGCTCCAGAAAGACCTGCGTCTAACACATGCTTCTCGAAGGCGAGCTCCGTCCCATTGAAATACACTACGTGGCGGCACTCGCCTTACTGTATCTCAAAGGAGCCGGCCACTCGATCGTCTCCGAGATCGACGCGCACCTCGCGAGACTCGCCGACCCCTCAGAGAAGCGGGTCTTCGTCGTGAAGATCGACTTCCTCAACGAGGTCTTGCCTCGTCACGAGATTGATGCATTCACGACGGAGGACGTATCGGTTATGAATCCACACATTTCTCCATCCACCAGCATCCCGAGGTCCCTGGTGCAGGTAGTGGCTATTCTGGGGCGGATTGGAGACACAATGACGGCCATTGTGGCCACGCCCGATGTGACGGTAGAAATCTTCCGGCGACGGTATGGGTCGGAGGCTAGCAACCCGCGTTGATGTTCGAATCCGGCAGTCTTTTGATATATGGTTTTCGGAAGCAAATGTAGCGGGCGATCTACAGGCTCATCTACTACCGGGAGAGCGTCTGAACTTGTACTTTCAGGGGAGCAGGCTGCGATGACCAGGTCCTTTCAGTGGATTCTATATTATGCATATGCAATTTCAGACTACATATCGAGAAGCGAATGGGGCAAGACGCGTTCCGTACGAGCAGACGTGGCATCGTATAGAATCACCTCAGGGCTCCTCACCAGCTAGACCGATGATCAACTAGTGCTTCTAGCCACACAATTGGGTAAAGAACTCACGGAGACCATCTATGGCGACGGAGAGTCTACTGCATCTCTTCGTCCGAGGCAGCAGTTCATGCACGAGCCTCGTCGCAGCGGCGCACTTGTACACGGTACAGCCCGTCTCAGTCACTTCCGGGTCGATATCCACCTTTATATCGACGTGCACGGCATCGAAGCGCCCATCGTCGCGGGCTAGAGTCTCGTCCAGGAGCGAGAATCCTTGCGACTGTATGCTGACCGACTCGTGGATATCGACGGTGTCATTCACCACGGCGTCGTCCTCTTCGAGGAAAGCAAGCTCCAGCTGAACGTGCGACGTGCTGACGGTAGCGAGTGTGTCGCGCAGCCACTCGAACGAGCCCGAGAACAGATACATTCGGTGAATGCCGAGCCGGCGCAGAGAGCACAGCATTGATAGGTCCTGCCTATCGCCGTTATTTGCTGCCAAGTAAGAGTAATCAGCTCGTTGAAAGAGCAAACGCCGCGGACACGCACGAGTACTAGGGCAGATCATATCCAGATGGAAAAGAGTTTCCTTGCATATCTGCAGTATGCGATTTATCTCGGGGCGATGGCTGTGCATGCGACTGACATCCAGTCGCACGAGATGATGAAAGCTTGGAGGAGTTTGTATGAGGAAGGATGGGTACAGAAGCGCCGTGTTGCGGCTTGAGGCCAACTCGAGGTGCTCCACTCTCGGATGTTGATACACATGGGGAGAGGCGGGGAGATCTAATTCGTCGTCGCTGAGGACATTATAGCAGGCGAGGTGCCGAAGGCCAGGCATCTTCTCGATGGTCGCCAGAGGGAACACAATCGAGGACAGACGCAGGGACGTTAACGAGGGAAGGACCAGGGCCATTATAATGCTATCAGGCGGTCTGAGCATGGCCGCGCCCTCCGATCTGATCTCCAGACTCTCCACATTTCGCAACAATGGCAGAATATGTAGGATGGAATCGTCCGTGTTCGTGACATAGTGCGGGCCTGGCACCCGCATGAACTCGAGAACGAGATCGCGCACGTATTCGGCGAGGTGTGGGGTTGCGCGTAGGACCTCCAGCAGCCGCTGCGGGGCAGTCAACGCCGATGGGTCCTCCTGTGCCGCCGCGTATTCTGCCGGCAGACGAAGCGTGATGCGGGAGAAGAGACATTGCTGTATCTGCGTGCGCATGCTCCGAAGCGCGAGAGCGCATTGCTTGAGAGATCCGTAGTCCTTGGATGCGCTCAGATCTTCAAGAATGAGGCTGATGAGCTCTGGCGGCAGAGCTGGTCCGTCGCTCGAATCGATGCCCTGCATCCGTGTCTTGGGCTAATGATTCACATCGTCAGAGAGTACCAGTGGTTTGAGTAGGTTTGCGGCGTACTTATGTACAGGATATCCCGTATATTCTCACTGATGACCGGCGCTGGTGAGGGTCACGACGAAAACACGAGCGGAGATTGCGGCTGCAGGTTACACGTTCCTCGGCAAATCCCGTACATCACGTGGAGTAAATTCAACTTCCCTTTTCTCTCCTCTTCCGCGAAAATCGTCAATCATGCCGCGTCCGAGCAGCCACATCAATCTGCAGGATCCCGCGCCAGCCGGCAACCATTCGCGACCTCGGGCCCGATACAACTCATCTTCACGAACAGAAACCTCTTGAGAACTTGAGAAGATCGCTCGCACGCCGAAATTGACCAGAAAACTACTGGTTCTGACATACAAGTAACATTGTCCGAAAGCTATCATACACGCATGCAACCGTCCGAGCTACTGTCGTACAGAAGTGAATTGCCCGAGCTCGGGCGATGGCAAGACATGTACCGATGGATGAATGGTGGAGGACTATATACACGAAAGGGAGGATGTGGAGATTGATTCTGAGGCGTCGATCAGGATGAAGGGTCGATCCCTGATCTGCGGCAAGACCCAAGCCTAGAGCGCTCAGTTCAGTTCCGTGTCATCGAGGAACAGCGCACAAGGAACTCACCTGTCAATGGGAGATGCCTTCGATGTCTTGAAAAGACGTAGGGGCAGGAGGGAATACAATAATCGTACAAGCAGGGGACAGCAGAGTATATGTGGTTTTGTGTTAATCGTAATCGGCAGCTTCAGCGAGACCCGACGGAGGCGCGCCCGCACTGCAATAGACGTTACAAGGAAAGACCAAGAAAAAGTGATCAACGCCAACCCCGGCACGAGACGCGCGTCGAAGAGGGCGAGAAGAAGAGACCAGCGCGTCGAGAACGGCGCGAAGGAGAAGAAGAAAAGTCGTAACAATCATAAATATACTCGTGGCGCACAACGAGTTTTACTGATCGCAACCCCGAGGATTACGGCCAGTGAGGGGAACCGCGGAACGACCGACGCTTGTAGGCGCCGGTCAACCAGCGCCAGGTGCCGGTGCGACCGTCGCCGAAGCGCCAGCCCAACCAACGCCGAGGCGCAGATACCGCCAACGTCAAGGCGCCGGGGTCACCGACGCAGAGACGCTAGCAAACCGCGGAGAAGCATGACGGGCATGCTGGGGTAATACACCAGGGATGGGGCTCGAGAGATCCTGAATGGATAGGCTGAAGATGATCCTGTGTGGACAGGTGAGAGGTTACAACACGAGCCGAGAACACGATTGGCGAAGACACGCGCGCGGAGACCGAAAATTGAGCGCGCGCTCATCCCGTGCATGAGACCGAGGCAAAGAGCGAGCGAGTGGGTGAAGTCCGATATTCCAATGAAGCCGATATGAGTCTGCATGAAGGCAACGACGAGCAGGAGCCGCCGATGCAGGTGCGAAATCCAGAAATGTTGAACGTTGAAGAGGTCACAAAATGACCGCGGAGGGGACCTTGAGTTATCCATTGCGACGTTTGCCCGCCGCGACGGGCGGATGTACGAGCAGTCATCACAGCAAAGAGGCCTCCAGCACTGCCAAGTGCGACCGCAGAGGCAGCCAAACGGCCGCTCACTGCACGGTAACGCCGAACTCCGAGCCAGCACCGCCGACGGAAAGCATTCCAGGTAGCATGCCGCCGCTGTAGTTGCTCCCGCCGGCGCCCGCCTGCTCGATCAAAGGCATGAGCGTCGGCACGACGGTGGGATGCGTGATCTCGTTCAGGACCGATTGAACGAGGAACTCCGACTCCTGACGCTTCTGCCGCTCGACATTGAGCTCGATCTCCTTCATCATAAGGTGCGCGGAGACGCTGCCCTCCGTGGGCCGCGCGGCCCACGAAGACGGGTCGACGCGGGCGAGGTCGTCCATGAGGGTCTGCTCCTGGGTCTTGAGGTACTGAAGGTTGCGCTCCAAGTCGGAGAGCTCGTGCGAGAGGTCGTCGACCGACGGCGGGGGCGTGCTGGCCTTGACAAAGCGGTCCTTGCTCGTCACCCCGTAGCGGAAGTCAAACTTGGTGCCCTGTGAAAGTTGGTCAGCACAAGGGATGTGGGTTGAGTCAACCCACGCACGACTAAGGGACGCGTCGGCCCTCGGTTCTTGTCATGAGAGCGGTTGCGGTCCCTGTGATCGGGCCTGCCAGCGTAACGGCGGGGCGGCGGGGAAAGAGAGCGTTGGTACCGATTGGACGCAAAGCGGTCGTCACGACGCGAGTCGGCCTCTTCCTCATAACGGCCCATGGGCTTCATCGGACTATTCATCTGGGGATCGAAAGGACTGTACCCAGGGGTCGGGTAGGGGGGACGCAGGTTGCGAGGGCTGCGCGAGCGCATGCGGCTGTCGTAGCTGCGCTTCCTATGGACAGGGGAACGCGAGCGACGGCGCCTGTCGGAAGACATGCTGCGACGGACGGACATGCGAGCAATACCGCGCCGGATGTCGCGATCATCGGGAGGGGGAGAGCGCGGGCGACCGCCCTTCTCAAAAGCCCTCAACTGAACCTCGAGCTTCCTGAGCTGCTTCTCCGGCACTTCATCCCCATGCACGAGCCTGTGGCGCGCGTGATCAGTGCAAGCACATTCCCGATCAGTACGGCTACACGCACCGGCGCCTCATTCTGACATCGGTTCTGGAGGGGACTGAGGATGTCGTGTACTTGGGGGGAAGCGTAGGGTGTACTCACAGGCCCATGTCCTCGAAGATCCCGCGCATCGTGTGAGGGTCCTGACCAAAAAATTGACAGACACGGTCTGGTAAGGTCTGGTCGCGAGGCGCCGCGATTAGCGCTGAGGGGGAATCGCAGAACGGTGGCACGCACCGAGCCCGGAATGAAGTACCAGGAGAACCTGAAGCCGTCCTTGATGTTGCTCGGCTTGGTAATGGTTTCAATGGGGGGATGGGGCAGCTTGTGTGGATCCAAATCCTTCCCAATCGCGACGGCGACGTTCTCAATGGGCAAGCCGCACAACGGCGCGGCCTTGTGCGGTTTATAGACGAACTCGCACGCGATCTCGAGCAGGGATATTGCCATGATGATGGGCGCAAGAGACAAGGGGCGCGAGAGCGGTGGGATGGATAGCTCGTACCCACGTAAACGCGTGACCTTATAAACAGCGCCATCGGCATCTGCCGGCCCCGGTCCGCTGCCGCCGGAGGAACTTTGTCGCCCGTTGTGGAAGGCCGCCAGATCCTCCGGATCCAATTCACCCGCCCGAGATGGACATCGATGGTCTACCATCACCGTCTCCTCCAGCCTCGTGCTGATATGAACAATAGACAGCCGAGAGCCCTGGCTGCGCTCACATTTCTTTCTATGTTTTTCTGGCGGTCCAATTTCCCTCGGCCTGCCTTTACCCGTCCAGCACACCTTCTCTTTATGCTCGGACGCACTGCAGCAGTCAATCTGCCTCTACTGAGTCAGTGCCGAGCGTCCTCTCCGGGCCTTAGGGGCTACTCATTGTCGCCCTGGGAGTCTTACATGAACCATTCATAGAAGCACATCGCCTCGCGGACGCAGCACGATGTCACTCTTGGTGACACGAACATTGCTCAACCTTGTCTTATCCCCGCATGGCAATCACACCTCTTTCTGGACGCCGGTGAGCCGCCTGGCCTGATGCCCTCCGCCCTGACGTCCTCTACATTCGGCCCACATCAGCGCTTCATTGCGCGCGAATCAGGTCACCGCTTGCGATGGACACCCTGCACCGCTTGCGAAGTATCAAATCCCCGGACGAACGTGTATTCACCAGCCTGACCCACGACGAACTGACGCGTAAGAAGGCGAAGCGAGTGTTGGCCGCGCGCTGCCGTGGCTAGCCGCGTCTAATCGTCCCCTGTGCATCTCAGGTCGTCGATGCGGTGGTCCCTTCCGTCGTCTTCCGCCTCCCTCATCTTGCCGCATGCAACATTGTCCCCTTCCTCCGCGCGCCCACTAGGGAACGATGCATGTGGCAAGGCCGCTAGCGCGCGGGCGCCTGATACACGAGCAGCTTCCCGGCGGAAAACCCTCGATGCGGACGCCGCTTGATCCCGGCTCGTCTTGACTAACTCTTCGTTCACGGTTGGCAGAGCCTTTCAATGCATTATAGTCTGCGCAGGCCTCCCTTGACTTGCGACGGTCCATGGTCGAACTCTTCGCTATCTCCATGCCACCTTTCGTCCAGTTCTTGCTGCCACCGGTTGCGCGCGGGTCCTTCGCTGCTTCCATTGTTACCAACTCGGCCGCCCCTCTCGCTCGCGTTCGCCGCTTCGTGGCCCTTTCCTTGTTCTGCAAATAGGCCAGTGAAGCTGTCGAGCCTCCATTCCTGGTGCGCCGTGCATCCCCATACACCCCAGCTTGCTTTCCTACCCGGTACATCAACCCGACCTTGATATCTCCCTCCTCAGCTCGGCCCTCTCGCCAACGCAATCGTCCGCAACAGCAAACCTTCACGTCATCCCTCGACTCACTGACTGAACCGCCCACTAGACTGCCCGCGATCCATGCCGCCTCCGACGGCATGGTTTGAGGCGCTGAGGTTGCGGTGATGCATGACGCTGAGGTCGCGGTAATTCATGACGCTCCCACAAGGTCTCTAACAGACTGCCTACCTCGATACCTACGTTCCAACGGCACCGAGTATCCCGTCTGGTGTGATACTTCTCTTGCTATAGTCGACTCACCGACTCAAGTCTCACAGCGCTCTCGCCCTCGCCCTCGCCCCCCGCATCGGCCGACGCATCGACACAGCCCGTGACGTACTACCTCAGTTTATTGTCAAATGTGTTGGTGTGTCCTCTTCTTGACCCCTACCTCCACCTCGTCGGTTCCGGGATACCAGCGAGTCGAGTCGAGGACGCTAGCAAGTCTATCGTGGTCCGGTGAGCCCCCGCGCCTACGTTTCTTAAGTCTTCATGCCACAATCATCCAGTCGTCACAAAGTCATGCGCGTCCGCCACCACAAAATTATGCGTGTCCGCCACATTGAGGCCTCATGTTCTTCGTAGCTTGCCCCTCATGTTCTTCGTAACTTTCCCCTCACGTTCTCCGTACCTTTCCCAATCCCAGCTTCTTCTGCGCCGCGCTTCGCGGATTTTGCTCCCGTGAGGGTTGGCGATTAGGGTCGTTCAAACTTGGCGAGTTTTCGCAAACGAGAAGATAGTTGGTTCTTTCGAAAAGAGCTTTTGGCGCGTGATTCGGCCTTTTCGAAGGTTTTTTCGCGAGAAAAGGAGGAATGCGATTATTCTGCACAGAGTTTTGAACACAGAGGAAGGACGGGTGGCTGTGTTGAACAGGATTCTCACCTGTTTTCCCCGCCAAACGGTAGCTTTTTCAGAGTTTTCCTCTTGCGAACAGGAAAAATACGAAAACGCGAAACGAGCTTTGAGGGACCTTATTGACGCGCGCCTCGTTTCTGATATCAATTCGGTGCCAGTCGATGGCTTGCTAAGCGCCTTGGGTTGCCAGACTCCTGCAGCTGGAGCCAGACTCCTACAGTACAGCTGGAGCCAGACTCCTACAGCTGGAGCCAGGCTCCTACAGCTACAGCTACCGCGGCCTTTCGGAGTCACCCCCGCGCAGACCAGACTGCCCCCACCCACGCCCTCTGCTAGCCTACGCCGGCTGGACTGCAACCATCCACGCTCTCTCCACCGGACGGGCCGAAAGACAATAGCGGCGCCGGGCAATTGAGTCGCCAGCCGCTATCCCCATCCTGTTGAACATTGTCTCCCACGATGATGCGCGCGGCGATTGGTTCGGTGGCTACGGAGGACCGCCATAATTGAGTGCGCGGGACTGGCGGTTGATACCGGTGAGTCGGTATGATCAAATCTGCGGGACGATGTATTCAGTCTGCGGGACTGGCGACTGATACCACGGGATTGGGGCATTGAGTCCGCGGCCCAGGTGCCACCGTTCCCAAGTGCATTTGATTCTGCGTAGGCTTCGTTGGACTACACCGCGCTTCCTTTGAACATTGTACGCGCTTCGGGAAACAATGTCACGCTTCTCTTGACAATTGTATGGGCACCCCTTGAACATTGTACGCTGCTTCGCAAGGGCCCACCGGACCACCTGACGTTTCCTCGCCACATGGCCCGCACCTTGTTCCTCACCGCCACATACCGCGTTCCCAGTTGCCACACACCGCGGGCTCAGTCGCCACATACCATCTTCACAGTCACCGCACACCGTGTTCTCAGTGGCTGCACGAGCTTCCTCACTATCGACCACCCTTGCTCTCGACCTTCCTCTCTCGCGACCCTCGTCCCCCGCGACGCACTGGCAGCATTGTTCCCATCTAGAGTCCTTCTGCTCGGCCACCTCACGCGGTATCCACCCGTCCGCATGGCGGGCTCAAGCGCCCAGAACGAATCTCTGCCATCGATACAGCCCTTGTGGCTGGATCTGGGGGATCTGAAGCGCTCTCACAGTGTGACAGCTTGCCTGTGACAGGACAGAAGGTCAAGTTCAACCGTGGGAGTAGTCACGAGTAACTCGGAGTAGGGGTTCGGCAACCGCCGATAGCGCCACATCATACTCTCATAGGCGCGGCTCACCTTCGACAGCGAGGCACAGACCCTGCTGGGCAGCGGATTGATATTTCGCCTCAAACTTCAGTGACAAACAGACTTTGGTCGTCAGAATTACCTACTCTACCTCGCAAAGCTTGCGCATGCTTTTCGACCAGCCGCTCACCACACAAAAATGCGTAAGACGTCAGGTCGGCGATGGACAGACTTCACTGGCAAGATATCGACCTTAGCCCTCGAGCGTGTACGTGTTCTTTTCGAGCTAATCAAACTCGTCAGCACAATTTCCTCTCGTGCGCAAAAATGGTGGCGTGCCTCCGCTTCGAGCTCGCGGCGAACACGCCCCTCCTCGTCCGCTTTTATGACGATATGCCAGTCATCGAGGTCGTCGATGATAAAGCCGCCACCTGCGCGCATAGCATAATCAGCCGCCAGCCAATCTTCATGCCATGAGCGCTTCAACTCACCACCTCCAGACGAGTTGTACTTCTCGTTGAGGATGAGCAAAATTTGCTTGACGGCCGGGTCGCTGCGGGAAAATGAGCATTCACCTTCACAGCCCACGCAATGAGCTACAGGCGTCAAGAAGTCCAACTTACCAGGTGAGCAACACTCCGCGAATCGCCTTCATCCGCCGGCGAGTGGGCGCAGGACGGAAGCCCTTGCTGACCACTGTTTGCTTGAATGGATTCATGTTGTCACAATAGCGGTCACGGGTTCCGTTGCACGCGTCACGAAAGGAATTATTGCCTTGACGAACGCGTTCACCTTGACTCTCGAGGACTCAAGCGGCAGTCTTGGCGCGAAGGGGCTTTTATATGGAAGCCACAGGACTGTTTTACTTTATCGTCTTTGTCTCCTCTCAAAGAGGCACGCAGCCGCGTCAAAGACATCAAAGACATTGACCAACTTAGGGTCTTTGCAAACGAAAGTATCTCTTAGTCGACCAAGAAGCATTTGTCTGTACGACCGGGATGTCGATGTCAATGGGAGCTTGGGGTCGCTCGTTAGACACTCAGACTGTAGTCAACCTCCCAATGGAGGTCGCAAGATTTTCCCGTAGTGAGCTGCACCGTACTTTCTCTGCGCATACGCGAAGCCCCCTAGGGCCTAGTTAGCGACTATTTAGTGAGTCTCTTGCACTTCAGCGCGTCGGTAGCTGTTGAGAGAACCTATCTCTTGAGTCCATCGGGCTGTAAACCGCCCTCGGCGTGAGGAACTTGGGAAGAATGCGAATGAAGGACGGGTACCCGGCAAATGCCGGTGACGCCACGCGATCGCCGACATGTGCGATCGCGCGGTGGCGCGTCGCTTGGAGGACGCGCTCATCATCCCTCTCGTCTTCTGCGTTACTTGCTCTTGCTCCTTTCTGGTGCACATCTGATTGACAACAACACCTCTGGCGACTTCTCTGGCAACAAGAGCGCATTATCTGGTGCGCATATACCTAGGTTCAACATCGGCAACGTCTCGCGGCGCAGCGCACCTCAGGACAGCAGCAGTACCTCAGCGAGTACAACGTCTCATGTCTACTGCATCGCACAAATTCTTGGTGTGATAGCACTAGCGTGCTTACGAAGGACCCAGTGCTCCGATCACCACACAGATCGAGTTAGGTTTCGAGCCTCGAACGATAGTTCGCGTAAACGTGCGGTACCCTTTCCATCCTGCCGGGCTGAAGAACTTGCTTCGATGCTCTTCGAGTCACTCTTACTGCGTTAGACCTGCACCTCGACGACAGGGCCTTCTTGACTACCCACCTCACTCGCCAAGGTCTTGACACAAGGACTTTTTCGCCCTCACCGACCCCCCTGCCTTCGCTGGCTCGTAGACCAGACGACTCTGAACCCTCGCTTGCAGTCCCAGCACGCTACCAAGCCTACGATTGCGATCGACAATGCGGACTTGAAACAAGTGCTACGTCAACCGTCTCCGCGCGAGGACGACATACGCCTGGCCAAGTTCGACGAAGCATCGGTGAACCGCCTTCGCGCCTGACCCACAGTCCTCTGAACACAGCCTTGGACTATGAGACGACCATTGCTTTCCACGGCGCCTGCATCCAGTACACGCGCAAGTTCTTCGACCGCTGTTCGTCATGCAAAACATCACCCACTGTATCTCTTCTCAACATCTACCTCCGCATACCACGCCTTCGCGCACGACCATACCAATTCGCCCCTGCCACTCTCCATCCGCCATCGAGTCAGCCTCTAGGCAACAACTTCTCGATCAACCTCATCAATCGCTTGGAATACGTTAGACTCTCGCCTACGGTCTCTGCTGCTCTCCATGTCACCGATGGTGCCCTTGTCGTCGTCGACTGCGTCGAAGTCGTCTGCACACGGACCGAGACCATATTCTGCTAGGCGTCTACAGAGCCTGTCGCTGTCATCAACAGACCTCACCGTGCTCTCATCGAACTCCAGGTCAGCAAGGAGAACCTCTGCCAGCTCTCGCAGCGTTCGGTCGAGACCATCGACGTCTTAATCTCGACGTACCACGACTACGGCCACAATCATAGTTACGATGATACACGACGTCTTCGAACACGTCTGTTGTTCATAATTTCGCGTACCAATTACAGTCCCAATCCATTTCGTGGCCGCCAATCGCCCACGAAGCGCCCTGTCAGCATCTCCTCAAGATCGTCAGTCCTTGTCAAACAATCTTGTGCGAATGCACTCATGCCAACACGCCTTTCCTCCTCTTCTTCCCCCACCATTGAAGCGGGGTGTCCTCCTCGTCCTCATTACTTTGCACGTTCCTCAAGACAAGGCAAAGCCTACAGACGTTCTCCTCTTTTCCTCGGCACACAAAGTGGATGCCCGGCAGGCATGACTTAGCTGCACGTCATTCCATGTGAGTTCATCACAATTCTGGGCGCGGCTTATCATTCCTCTCTTGTTCCCTATCTTCATGTTCGCCGCCTGCTCCTAGTCATGTCGAGCTCGCCGACATTTTGCTGCCTATCGTCTTCGCCGTCCGTCGCAGGGCGCACCGACGTCGGCGATATCGGCATTACTCGGCAGCCTAGTTACAACGTGGGCTGACGGAAATTATCGCCTCAGGGTTCTTTGCACAGGACGACGTCGACGCCGCGGGATATTCGCCTCGACGCTACAGCAGCTCAGCAACGCGCTCTTCCCCCGACGCCGCCCTATAAGAGACGTCTGTCCTCGGTAGCTGTTCCCCACAAGCGCGCCCTCGATTACCCCATTTCGGTCACGAGTCTCCCCCGCACGCGTCGGCGATATGATCACACGGCCCTCCGCCCGGCAAGGACTCTTAACCTCTGCCTGCTCGCGCAAGGCTCTCCTTACACGCCCATCTCCCCGCCCCCATCTCACCATGCGCCCCCTCTCGACCTCTGACCTCAATCCCGCGATCCTCAAGGTCGAGTACGCGGTCCGCGGCGAGCTCGCGATCAAGGCGGAGGAGTACCGCAAGCGCCTCGCCCTCGGCGGCGAGCACGGGCTGCCCTTCGACAAGGTCATCTCCTCGAACATTGGGAACCCGCAGCAGAAGGGCCTTGACCAGCCCCCGATCACGTTCATCCGCCAGGTGAGTCAGCGCGGGGCATCGATGCGCGCGGGGGTGCTGACGGGGGCCCTGCGCAGGTTGCGGCGTTATGCGAGTGGCCCGCGCTCGAGGAGCTCGCGCCGAATGCGTTCCCGAAGGACGTGATCGCGCGCGCGAGAGAATTGCGCGAGGAGATTGGCTCGGTCGGCGCGTACTCGCATAGCCAGGGCGTGCCGCTCATTCGGCAGAGCGTCGCGAACTTCATCGAGGGTGCGTGGTATTCGCCTAATCTGCGGACGATCTCAAATAGCTGACACGCCCTCTAGAGCGCGATGGGTACCCCGCGAACCCGGACCACATCTTCCTGACCGGCGGCGCAAGCGCTGGTGTCTCCCTCCTCATCTCTATGCTCATCACCCCGCCTAATACCGGCATCTTGATTCCAATCCCGCAATACCCGCTGTACACGGCCACGCTCGCACAACACCATGGCGTACCGCTTCCCTATCACCTTGACGAAGCCTCCGGCTGGTCAACGTCGCTTCACGAGATCGAGGCGACCCTCGAGCATCCCCAGCATGCCGAGATCACGCCAAAAGCGCTCGTTATCATCAACCCCGGCAACCCGACCGGCGCGCTGCTCGACGAGGCGACGCAGGAGAAGCTCGTCCACCTCTGCGAGAAACACAACCTCGTCCTGCTCGCGGACGAGGTTTACCAGACGAACCTGCACCGCCCGGACGAGCACCCCTTCGTCTCCTTCAAGCAGATCGTCTCCCGCATGAAGTCCAAGGTCCCCCTCGTCTCCTTCCACTCCATCTCCAAGGGCGTCACCGGCGAGTGCGGCCGGCGCGGCGGCTACTTCGAATGTGTCAACTTCCCCGACGACATCCTTGCGCTCATCTACAAGATGGTCTCCGTCGGCCTCTGCCCGCCGCTCTCCGGCCAGATCGGCGTCGACTGCCAGGTGCGCCCGCCCAAGCCCGGCGACGAGAGCTACCCGCTGTGGAAAAAGGAGACGGACACGATCCACGCCGCGCTCGCGAGCCGCACGCGCACGATGTCGGAGCGACTGAACTCGCTGCCGGGCATCTCGTGCGTGAACAGCCCCGGGGCGCTGTACCTGTACCCGAAGGTGCACCTGTCGGATCGCGCGATCGAGGCGGCACGCAAGGTCGGGAAGGAGCCGGATGCGTTCTACGCGATGAAGCTGCTCGACGAGACGGGCATCTGCGTCGTCCCTGGCAGCGGGTTCGGGCAGAAGGAGGGCCACTGGCATTACCGTCTCACATGTCTCTGTCCCGGTGTGGATGACTATGTCGACGCGCTTGCGAATTTCCACAAGCGCTTCATCGCGGAATATGGTGCGGCAGAGGAGTAGGTGTCGTGGGCCTTTGCGCATGGTACATAAAACTGTATATCTCTTGGTAGTGGATGCTATCTGGATGTCGTCGTCTGCTGGGGTTCATGTCTGAAAAGCAAGGATGTACTCGTCCCATCACTGCAAATCGTACTAATCGTACTTTTGCGACTCGACGGTTGTCTCCGTACCGTGTTATCAAAGTTTGAACGGACAGAACTCTTCTCAAGTAGCGAATAATACACCATAACAACGTGAGATAGCAAAGCATTGGTACGAAACAACAGATGAAGCAACAAGGGAACCAGTAAAACAATACAACTACAGCGATGTAAGTAGCAACGGCACAGCAGAACGACAGCAGAACAGCAAAACAGAACGGAAAAGAGACCTCCACTCCACTCCCTTTACATCATCCTAATCCACGATCTCGTCGTCCGAATCATCAAGCGGAATGAACCTCCTTCCTTGCCTATAAAACATGTTGTTTCCCGGGGCCGTTGACTGCGCCCTCGCACTGCTGGGAGCCACGGAGCGGGCCCGATTATCGTTGGGAACCACGGACTGCGCGCGAGTACTGCCTGGAGGTGCAGTCGAGGCTCCTAGGATTGCGCCAGGGAAGGTCGGGGTTGAAGTCGCGGCCAGAGCGTTCGTCGTCGACGTTGCTGGAAGAGGCATAACGGTCTTCGTAGGTAGTCCCGTCTCCGACACCACCCCCGCCTCCCCCAACAGCGGCACCATCGGCGGCGCTGGCATCGCAAGCCTCTGGCCCGATGCAGCGACCCGCGAAGGCACGACAAACCTCTGGGGCATAGTCGACCTCTGCGCCGATGTCGCTGAGGCCGTGGTCCCAATCACTGTCGCGAAGGCCTGGGTCGCAGAGAACGTCGCTGCGGCCGGAGTCACGAACCGCCTCTGCACCACGGGCAAGTCCCCCACCAACCGCTCCGGCAAGCCCGCCACCAACTCCTCCGGCGTCGCGCGAGCGCTCGCCCGGGTGAGCCGAGTCGCGGTCAAGGGGGTATGCATCCCGAGCTTTCCCTTGCCCTTGGGCGTCAGCGTCGCCCTTCCGCGTGTCGGTGTCACCCCTCCGCGTGTCGGTGTTGCCGTTCCACGGGCTGGTGTCAGCGCCACCGCGGGCGACATACTCCGCAAAACGCGCGTCGACAGCGGCAGCGCGCGTAACGGCGTGCGCCCTCGCCCTCGTCCGGTGGCTCCACGGCCGCGGGTGCCACTGGAACCGACACCCAACACCGACGACGAATCCGGCGTGTAAAGGTCGTCAACATCGCGCAAGCTCGCCCCCGCAGGCGTGCTTAGCGTAGCCTCAATCATCGCCGCCACTGTGCGAGTGTCCTGGTCACTCTCGACGGCACGAGCATCTTGGTCGCTGTCGGAGGCACGGGTGTCCCCATCGCGCTCGACTAGCGTCGTCAGACTGGTATCTGCCTCCTTTCGCCCTCCCCGACTGCCCGTAGACAACGCGGATGAAAGCGGCGATGGTGGCGAGGCGAAGTTGGGCGACGGCGACGAGACACTGACATGCGGAGAGGACGAGGGGAGGTTTTGCGATGGCGACGAGGGCGGGCTGGACGATGGAAACTGGAGGTCTTCGCCCGGCGTAAGCTGGTAGTCCTCCGTTGAAGGTAAGCGACCGTCTGACGAGGGTGCCTCGCGGTCGTCCGACGAGGACACATCGCGATCCTCTATCATGGGAAGAGTACGATCGTCTGACGACAGTACCTCCCGGTCGTCTGCCGAGGGTTCGCAACCATCCGATGTAGAATCCTGGTGACCCTCCGTGAGCGTCGACAGGTAGGCTTCCGTCGACGCGAAGAAGGCCCATTCCTCCGGGGAGACAACCGATCCCTCCGCGTCCACATCATCCTCGGCATCGACATCGCCTTCCGCGATGTCGTCTTGAGCGTCCTCGGGAGCAGCGTACATCTCGTCATCCACGGAAGCACCGTCCGTGCCGACCTTGGTATCCTCCGACGGGCGTGTCGCCGAGTCTGGCGACATGCCAGTGGGTAGGTCTTGCGACCGCTGAGTCAAAGAACCTTGCGAGTGCTGTGTCTGAGAACGTGGCGGACTCCTGGTACGTCGCTGAACGATGGTCCTGTCGACAAACGAGCTCGAGCTACCCGGCGGACTCGACCTCGAAACGCCAAGCGGACTCGACCTCGAAACGCCAAGCGGACTCGACAAGACGCCAGGCGGACTCGACCTCAAAATCGAAGCCTCATTCGGGAAGATCTCCGCGAGCGGGCGACGAGGGACCGAGGACTGGCTATATGCGGACGAGCGACGTTCGGAAAACCTCTTGAAGACCTGCCCGCGATGAGTGCTTGTAGCTGATTGCTCCGGCTGGGACGCAGATGGCGGCCGTGGCCTCGAGGTCGCAAATGGCGGTCGCGGCGTCGAGGTCGCAGATTGCTCGCGTACAGCCATTGTTGAAGAAGGTCGCCTGAAGGTCAGCCGCCCAGGAGGTTTGGAAGACGGTCGCGCAGTTCCTTCCAAAGGCAGCCACGTCGGCCCATCAAGCGATAGCCGTCCAGTTTGTCCAGAAGGCAGCCGCGCAGGTCCTCGAGAGGTCGAAGGACGAGGTACATCCACGAAGTCTTGCCCGCGCGCCGGTCCCGACAAAGTCTTCCTCGATCGCTTCCTCGGAAGGTCGTTCTCAGCGTCAAGTTGCCGCTTTCGAGGACTGCAGCGATGTTCAGAGGTTGTCGCTAGAGACGATGCGTTGACTGACGTCGCCAGAGACGATGCGTTAACCGAAGTCGCGAGCGCAGCAAGTAGTCGCTCGTTCAGCACGTTGCGGATCGTATCGGGGATGTCGCGGAGGACGTCGGCGACGGTCGAGCGGAGAGTGTTTGCAATGGTCGAGCGCAGCGAGTAGTGGAGAGCCTGGTCGATTGTCTGTCGATTTGAGTCCTTATATGCGCTCGCATCCTTGCGGTTTTGGTCGCCAACGCCGCGGACGACATCGGGGACGATGGCGTGGACAATACTCGGTACAGTGGCGCGAACTGCATCGGGTATTGTGGCGCGAACGAGCTTCGACACGTCTTTCGTGTTCGCTGCGAGAGCAGTACGGAGGGTGTCGGCGATGGAGGCGCGAAGAGTCATAATCAACTCCTTGCTTGACTTCGCAGACGCGCCAGAAACAGCTGAAGAGACCGCTTGTGGCAGCACCGAGGCGACAGAGTTTGAGATCGACGAGCGAGCGGCGTCCGGAATCGTTGACCGTACAGCATCCTGAATAGTCGATTGCACAGAGCTCGAGACTGACGAGCGCACCGTATCCGATACCGACGTGAGCACAGCAGAGGAGACACCTTGCGCTATCGTGTCGGGTATAGTGCGATGGAGGCTTTCGGTTATTCGTGCGCTGCTATCGTCGATGGTGGTCGAGAGGTGCTCGATAGTGGTTGTGATGCCGCCGACGGTGGTCTTGAGCCCTTCGAGCGTGGGGAGGACGGGTAGGACAGTGGTAGCAAGTGCACTATATTGATCCTGAAGTTGGGAGATGGATTGCACTTGAGTGTGGAGGATTTTGTTATTCGCTTTGTGGGACTACGAGGTCGAGAGATTAGCAGGGGGAAGGTTAGGGAAGTATTTATCAGGACGTACCTCGTCGATGCTCTCCAGTCGACTACAGACAAGCTCCATCTTCGCGAGCATGTCGTTGTGAAGTGATTGCAGCTGAGCTCCTTGCGCAGGCTCCTTGATAGACTTCTGGATTTCGCGCTGACAGCGATTGACTGGCATAGCGCGGTCAGCCCTGCACAGTGAAGCGCATATATGCGTCCAAAATTCGCATGACACCTCAAGCAGACCGTTCACGTACCCAGATCAATCATCTCACTCGCCGCGTTCGCGCGCTCCGCCTGCATCATCGCCTTCATGTACTCGACTTCGCTCTTCGCGTTCTCCACGCAGTCGATGAGTTTGTCGACGCGTCCGGAGAAGTTCTCAAAGTTCGTCTGCGTGTCGAGCAGCAGCATGCGCATGGATGTGCCCGTCTTGTCCAGCGGCGCGCCAGGCGTCGACTGCATCGCACTGGATACAGCGGAGGGCGATGGTCGCAGTGGGCTGTCATTGCGGATGAGGTGGGCCCACAGCGTCGAGGAAGACGGCGTCCGCCGTGAGGGAAACGACGACGAGAGCGACGACGGCGGTGTCGGATCCATGGCATGAGCGTCGTGAGCAGGCGCGGAAGGCGCACAGAGAACAATAGGAACTGATGCGTGCCCTGTCTGCGCGTGGGCTATTCTTATCGGTTTGCCGCCGGACCGGAGTCCCGTGCCGATCGTTTTCGTGGTTCCGTCATCAAAGTCGCCCGCGCGCTTAAGCTGATTCTAGAGCTCGACATGCATGCTTCACGGCGCGTCTTCTCGTCTCTATCGGCGGCGACCAGGCCAAGGGGTCTCGCGAGTACCCCGCTGAGGGCGCCGCGTCTTGCGAGTGCTCAACGATGTGTCCCGAGGTCGGGGGGACCGGTTTCACGGTGGCTACACACTTCCCCAGGTACGTTAGTGGTTTCGTGAGGAAACGAGGGGAACGCTGACAGTGTATTCCAGTCGCGCGACATGGGAGCATAACGCGACCCGAGCCGGGGACAGGGTGCGTAGCGTTGTCTTGCATGTAGCACACTACTGACCTCGCTCCCCAGAATCAAGGTTCACTTCAAGGACTCGAAGGGGAACCTGATCAAGACAGTGGAGGCGATGGAAGGCGACGACATCCTCTCTATTGCACACGAATACGACATTGATCTCGAGGGTGCGTCTTTCCCCCCTTCCCATCCCCATACTCCGAAGTGACTAACGCTCACCTCCCCCAAGGCGCATGCGAGGGCTCGATCGCCTGCTCGACCTGCCATGTCATCCTTCCCGAAGAGTACTTCGACAAGCTCCCCGAGCCCTCCGACGACGAGAACGACATGCTCGACATGGCGTTCGGACTCACCGACACGAGTCGCCTCGGCTGCCAGGTCCAGCTTACGAAGGACCTTGACGGCATGACCATCACTCTCCCCGCTGCGACGCGGAATATGTTCGTGGACGGTGCGTCGCCGACCTTGCACTGCTTCTGACTGTGCAGCTGACGCGCGCCCCAGGTCATAAGCCGTCGCATTAGCTGACTCAAGAGTGCATGTATTCGGCGACCTTATTTATCAGTCTCGTACCCCACCTCCTACTAATTCATCATACTGGAAACGTCCGATCCCCGCTCTCAGACGGAACCACTCGGTCATGTCACCCATCTTTGAGCTCGGTCAGGCAGACTTCTCAGAAGGACTCAACCTCAAATTGGACATCTCGCCTCGCATGCCTCGCAAACTTGCGACGCGCGACGGACTTCACAAGCAATTTCTCGTCCTCTTGATTCCTCAGTCAGTCGAAGGAGTGTGTAACCAACAACGACAAGCGAGGCGTGCGTCCTCGGCGTGCGAGGATTTTTTTGTGCTTCAGGGTTGTCCAGCAAGACTAGAATTCAGCAGAAGCACCAAGGCTTTCAATGATAATGGACATGACGCTACACTCCGACCAAGACAGCAGGTCCTGCACAAGCATCGTCGCAGCGTACCAGTTATAGGCGGCGTAGCCAGCCCCCGCCACATCTAGTCGAGGTCTACCCCGATACTGATATGCGCGCTGTCGAAGCGCCCTTCGATGCTACCTAAGGTCTGGTCGGGCCGCTTGAATCCATGGGACTGCGCTTCAACCCAAATCGTGGACGTCCACGGGGTGTTCCGCACCGCATCGTCTTCGAGGAAAGCGAGTTGTAGGTCGACGTGCGATACGCCGACGGAGGTGAGTTTGTGGCTCGAGCAGTAGACTATATCAAAGCGGCGATCCTCGATGCAATTTGGGCTTAGAAGCGCTAAGTGGTCGTCCCTCAAGTTATCTTTGCTAGAGAGTGTATGAGTCACAAAATATATCTGTTGTTCCAGGAGGAGCAGCCATGGTAGGAAGGCGCAGGAGTAGATCATTCCCTAATTGAGCATTAGACCTGCTCAATTCTCAAAAATCGCGAAATTCCCAGAAAGGAAGGCGAGGTGCCGCGGCGCGCTTTTGGGCCCTTTCCGTCCGCGCATGACGTCCCAAATTCGAGGAAAGTACATAACAATCGATGATAAATCGAGTTGAGTCTCTATACCGAGTTTGATGACCGCAGCTTGAGTGCGCGCCCCGCAAATCCGCTCGAAGTGGTCGGGCGGACGCATGGCTTGCCTAAAATGGTAACAGCCATCTCCGAGCGCTGTCTCTGCCCTTCGTCGTCACTCAGGGGCGTCGGGCGCCTTCGGAATCATCATAGTCACCAAGAATAAATACATATAGTCTACATAGGACCGTTATTTGGCCCCCAAAACATACCACAGCTCGCCAAGATTCCTCACTGGCATTCCGGGGATTTCTGGTGCTGCAAGACGATTTATAGAGCCCCTGCTATCTATTCCAAAGGTCGGCTACCAGCTCATATTTCTCATGCATCACTATACATAGTCTGTGGGCGAGAGGAAGCCTTCCCGCACCTTCTGTCCTTAGATACATCGCTTGAGAGACTTGATCCGGTCTGAACGCTATTGTGCTTGCCGCTACGCGGCCATGCTCAAATGACATCGCAGGATAATACAAAATGATTTATTCTCAGGGACTATGATGATTTCGAAGGCACCCGACGCCCCCGCGTGACGGCGAAGGGCAGAGACGGCGCTCGGAGATAGCTGTTGCCATTTTAGGCAAGCTATGCGTCCGCCCGACCACTTCGAGCGGATTTGCGGGGCGCGCACTCAAGCTGCGGTCATCAAACTCGGTATAGAGACTCAACTCGATTTATCATCGATTGTTATGTACTTTCCTCGAATTTGGGACGTCATGCGCGGACGGAAAGGGCCCAAAAGCGCGCCGCGGCACCTCGCCTTCCTTTCTGGGAATTTCGCGATTTTTGAGAATTGAGCAGGTCTATTGGCTATTGTGCCCCTATCTGGTAATCCGTCCCCTGTCCTTGACCATCACTCACCTCGAAGAGCGTACTACAGTCAGCTACTCCCATGGCTGAAGAGCCGCCTGAATTTCTCTCAGCCGGGAGTCCCCTGACCCTACAGCTGGATGATGGCCAGCACCTTGACCTTACAATCCAGCGCTTGTTCACGCCAATCACGAAAAGCGTCGTCCTCCTCGCTAGTTGCGCAAAGTTCAACCCTGATCGCGTCGTCGTTCAAGCTTTACGATCCTCGCTTCATCAACGAGCGCAACGGCGTACCCGGTTTCGGCGATCTGGCGGACGAGCCAGCCCGTCCGTGGTCGCTCTCCGCTGAGCGCGCCGCCCCTTCTACGTTCGACCCAGACGAAGTATATGAATTCGAACCCTCGGCGGACGACCCTGCCGAGCAGTTTCGACACTCTGCGCTCTGGGAAGCGCACTTTCGCGGTCTCATGGAGGAGTCCTTTCGGAGCGAGCGCGCGGCGTATCACGCTTTGCAGCAGTACCAGGGCAACGTCCTGCCGCGCGTGCTTGCGGAGGGCCATTGGATACCACCCGATGAACGCGCGTACTTGCCTCATGCACTCGTATTCGAGTATATTCTCGGCGTCACGCTCCGGGATGCACCTCTGGAAGCGCTTACGCCCGACGTTTGCGTTACGCTCGTCCGCACTGTCGAGACCTTTGCTGCCCTGGGCGTCTTTCACGGCGACTTGAACGATAGGAACATAATTATTGCGTGTGGTGGGAGACCAGTAATCCTCGACTTCGGCCTCGCGGGCTTCCGCAACGTACCGGAAGAGGAAACGGACGAGGAGTGGGCGGCGTGCGTTAACTCCAAGTACGAGCCAATTTGGATACGGAAGTTGCTGCAGATGAAGGGGGTCGAGTGTGTAGGCGAGCTGGAACTGAGGAGGCGCAGCTTCAATGTGGCAGAGGGATTGTGGTTGGAACTGGAGGACGAGAAGATGCGCGGGCTTGTTCACATTACTGAAGCCCGCCGGCGGCCTCAGGTAGACGCTGGGAACAGCCAGAAAGACGGGTAGCAAAGGAGTAGCAGTCAATACAACAAATTAAGGGAATAAAGCATTGCATGTTTTTTTTTCCTTTCGGAAGAGCGCGAATATCGTGAATCATGGTTGCCGGAAGACATCCCCAAGTAGTAGACGACGAAAGCAACCGACGTTCGTCGATACTGTCATTACGGGAATTTGAGGAAAGTCCATGGGACACATAGTCTATCAGAGCGTGTTGGGACTTGAGGGAAATGTACAATTGCTGGCGTTGAGGACGCTGGAGGCATGATGATGGCGAGAGCCAAGCGGTTGTGACATCCTCGGATCCGACGGGACCGGCCACTCCCATAAGTCACGTGGTCCGAAGTTCAAGTTGAACTTCAACTCGATTTTTGTTTCCCAACGCCCTGTGCATGCTTTCTTTCGCGGGAGTAAAATGGTATCTATCCCAAGTCAGCGACAGACATCGCAAGAGGGAACAGTCTATCCATGCCTCTCTGAGAATCCGACGGTGCGCAGTTATTCATGAGGTTCCCCTGCTAGGGTTCTGTTTTTGCAAACAGTGCGGACCTGCATGCTCGGCGTTGCCTAGCATGTTAGATACACCGCCTGCTGTCTAGCTTGCTGCGGTGTGCGACCGTGCGTTCCGAGCGGTGAGGTAAGTGCATCTGGACTGGGGAAATAAAGCCCATATTAGGAAAATAAAGAACGTAGCCTTGGTCGTCCGTGACATGTCCGTGAACTCGTCCGTGGGGTACGTCCGTCAACGCCAGCGCTTCTTCGATCGACGTCGGGGACCGGCCAAAGGTTGAAGGCGATTGTGTCGTACTTGGAGAGCGTGGCCAGCCGCGAGTTTTGCGCGAGTCGCATGCTGCGGCAGGATCAGCGACGCTCGCTAGTTGGGCTTGGACCATGCCTAAGACGGTGCGAGAGATGTCGTTATCTTTCAGGGAAAATCAGCACGCCTCAAACTCGACGGCGTTTGCATCTTCAGCCTCTTCAACGTATTTCCCGCCCATTCAGTCGGAAGCCCATGCCCCAAGGACGAGTGAGCACAAATGACTTGCCTTGCCGTGCGCGCCGAAGTCGTGGCATGCACCTCGGAGTCGTGGTCAAGTTGTGGTGGTGAGAGTCAGGTGGGAAGAAAAAAGACCTGGCGTCCTATGTTGACGACTGCCGAGGGAGACTAGCGCCCACAGCCATCATTCGTCCACAGTCCAGATCCATCATCCGTTTTACGACCAGAGCCATCATCCGTTAAACGTCCAAGCCATCATTGATATCTCACAAAGCGTACTGGCGTAAGCATCATCATCAGGAGCGGTGGATCTCTAGCCGACTCGAAGAGCGATCTTCCTTCCTCATGAGACCGGCTTGAAGTCATCAATGGCGGGCCGCCACTGCCTCGGTGGCGCACCGCTACTGCCAAGTAGCGGTCTCCCTCCTTCCCCTCTCGAGCCGCTGCAGCTCTAGTACCGACCCGACGAGCGACTCGACGGCCGACTGCTCCCCCCGTCCCCCTCCCGGACGACGGCGACGGGCCGGTTCGTCGCTTCCTCGTTGACCGTCCAGTACTCCCGTCTATCGCCCGGCCACGAGACCTTCTCGAAGACGGGGTTCATGGAGAGGTGGTGGAGGACGGAGGTCTTGAAGTGAGGATTAGCATCGGTCAACGTAGGAGGGTGCAAATCAGGTAGACAGCATCGTCTGACGCGCAAGAGCCAACGGAAGGCCCGACCGGAAAGACGAGAAAGAAAATTATACTCACCTTCCACTCGGGCGGCGCCGTCTGGAAGTACGAGTACTGAGATGGTGAACAGTCAGCACGGTCTTCTACTAGTTATATGTAGAGAATATACGCACTCGGGTCTCGATGGCCTTATATATCTCTTCGGATGTTAACCTTTGGCTATTCGAGCCCTTGATAGCGTGGCTAGTAAGAGAATGGTACGAATGAGGAAAGAGGGAAGAGTAACGAAGGCAGACAGAATTGGGAAAGGCAACGGGAAGGATGAGGAAAGGGTAAAGAAGAAGGACGACGGGGTAGGAGAAAAAGAATCAAGGCAGAAGGATGAATCACGTGAAAGCGACGGGTAATGGCGAATGAGGGAAAATACGGAGTGGGGAGAAAAAAATACGCTATGAGAACATCGCCAACGCAACAAGCGAGATGCACACTCACTAGATGAGCGTCGAGTACTGGTAGAGCGGTTTTTGGCCTGGCGGGGAGTCTCTCAAAGACTCGAGGCCAATTTTGGGCTGCCCAGAGTGCATGGAGTAGCCGGATAGAGGGCGCCCACCGGCATGCGGGTGGTGGTTGGCGTCTAGTGCGGGGCTGCCGCGCCGGTTGGTGCTGGGGCTCGCGCGGCCGGTCATGCTGGGGCTCGCGCGTCCAGTCATGCCGGGGCTGCCGTGCCGGGTGGTGCTGGGGCTGGACGTCCGCGAGGGGGATTGGTTGAAGCCGGCCATGTCGATGTCGATTTGCTGATGGGGTTTGATAGTACAACAGTGGATAGCAGAGCAGCAGAGATAGCGTGACACGTTGCAGAGCGTAGCAGATGAGAGGCAAGCGTAGTAGATGTGCGGGCGGGCGCGTATATGGACGGGCAAGCGGGCGGGTGGACGGGCAGAGGAGCGGGCGGGCAGTCGATGCGGAGGTGGTCGTTCAGAAGCAAACCGAAGAGCCGCTCGCTCGTTTTTAACCTGTATCAGAGGCCGTGGTCGGGCGTGCGATTTTACTTGTGTGGGCGCGCGTTCCCAGCTGCTAGTCGTGCGTGCGTTCCCACTGCCTGCGCGGGCGATCTCATTTGGGTGCGCGGGTGATTCCTTTGGGTTGCGCGGGCGATTCCATTGGGTTGCGTGTGCGCTCCAGGTGCAGTCCCTGCAATCCGAGGCTGATCCCAGCTGGGCGGCGTGCGGTTTCTGTGAGAAAGGGTCGCAGCATCAGCTTCTTGCGAGGCGGCCAGGCCGCGGATGTGATTCGAAGAATCGGGGGGAGCACATGAGCGCAGGGGGTGCGAGACGGGGCTCCGGGGTGCGTCGATCGGACTCCGGTACGTAGCAAGGTACGGGAGATTGACGAGGGGGCGTGGGTGTCGACCGGGACGGAGGTTGGGGAAAGGTTGGATAATCTGACACGTGCAGCGTCGGCTCCTTCGGCAACAGCCGATGTTCAACTTGCGCGCGGAAGAACTCAATAAAGGGAAGACTCGAGCAGGACTCAAGCTCAACATCGTCGTCGGGCACCTCGGCATGCAAAGATACATGAACCCGAGAAGGTCCCCTCCAATCTTCGCGTTGTCTTTCCTTGTGCCTGTGATCATCCCTCTCCCCTCGCGATGCTCGCCGTTTACGTGTGTCCCCCGGTTGCTCGCCGCTTAGCGCAATCGACAACGGTCTCAGCACTTCCAATGATAGGAAGCCCAGCCACCGCAGCATTCCCTCAAGATAGACAGCACCCACAGACAAGAACCAAAGAGAGATGGAGCGGAGTGATGACCATTAGCAAGGTGCGTAAATCTAGTTCCATATCCCGTTGTTCTGCAGCAGAACCTTCTCCCGCTTCCGGCGCTCGAGCTGGCGCTTGTACTGCTTGCGACCCTGGATGACGAGCCCCTCGTCCTCCAGCAGCGCCAGCGCGCGGTCCTCCGGGCGACGCGCCATCTGGCTCTTGGACCGAATCCGCGACCGACGCTTGGCGTACCACTCCCAGGTGAAGCGCATCACGTCGCCGTCCGCCGCGTACGGAGTGGGGATCTCCGAGTACCCGGGCCGCGCGGTGGGGTGGCGAACGTAGATGAACGAGCACGCCGCGAAGGACGTCTCGAGGTATGCGGGGACGAACAGCCACGGCGCAGCATATGGCGGGAGGTAGAAGGGTGTGAGCGCGTTCGGCGAGCCCTTCTCCATGAGCTGCTTCGTGATGTCCGCCCAGCCCGCGCGCGGAGGCGGCTTGCGGAGGAACTTGATGTGCGCGGGGTCGACGGTGACCATGTCGCCCGGCGCGAGGCGCGTGTTGGCGTTTTGGTGCTAAGGGGAACATTAGGAAATGTTCGGTGAGGCGGAACGCGTCACAACGCACCTGCTTCCCGTTCAGCTTAACCTTCCCGTGCACGACGAGACGGCGAGCCTCGTACACGCTCGGCGCGAGACACGAGCGGAAGATGAGGACGTCAATCCGGCGCTCGACGTCCGCGAACATCAAGCTCGTGACGGGCGGCAGGCCCTTTGCCTCCTCCTCCGCCTCGTACTCCTTCTCCTTCTTCCGGCGCTGCGCAAACTCTTCCAGGTTCGCCTTGTCATCGAGCACGAGACGGCGCGGTCGGGGGTCAGGAATGGTGGCGGGGAGGTACCAGCGCTTGAAGATAGTCTCCTTGATGTGGTCGCCGTGGTAGGCGCGCGCGCATCGTTTGGACACCCAGCGCTGCTGGAAGAGTGTTCGCGAGGACTGGTTGAAGGAAATTTCTATGCGCTTCGGGCCGTCGGGGTGTGTCCTTTGCCAGAGATTGTATAGGTTCTCTGGCGCCCAGCTCTGTCCTAAAGTTCAGCATTCCTCCTTCCTTCGGCTAGCATCGAGACGCACCATACGCGGAAGCGCCCGCTTGACATTGTACACGCCGACGTCGCGCATCGTGGCCGGGGTCCGTACGACGAGAAGGTCAGACCCGGAGAGAGGACGGAGCGGAAAATCCAAGTGCAATTCAAATTTCCCTATTCCGCGTCGAGTGACCGTGACGTAACGCCCATTGTTCTCCTCGACCGCCATCGCGCATCAGGCACTTCGAATATAGATACACCATACCACTGTCTGCTGTGATTGCAGGACGCGATATATTTATCTTCGAATATGGAACGACCTTTCACCCCGTCAGCGCGTCCGCGAAGGAACAACCTGACCTTATCCACGAAGGAATACAACAAGGTGCGTAGCGCGTGCGCGTAACTGTTTCCAGCTCATGTGCGAACCAGGTTGCGGGGACGATAGCCTCCGTAAGGAGAAGCCGCCAACAATATGAGGATATACCGGAAACATCGAACGGCCACGCGTATACTCGAGAAAGCGGCCGACACCATACCCGAAGTACGCTGCGAATTGCAGATACGCGTCGCACCTGATTGACGCGTCGCTAGATCACCATGAGCCCTCTTTCATTGAGGAGACTTCTTTTGTGAGGGCGCCCCTCAACTCGCGCGTCACGTCCGGCGTCGCGTCCGCGATCGGGAAGGGGAAGGCGCGGCAGGAAGCGCTGGACCATGTACCGATCGAGATCCAGGAGGCGATGATTCTGGAGGACCTGCTCTACGTGCTCATGGTGCGTCACTTCTCCCTCCCTCTCGGCCCGTCTGATCCCATCCCCAGGGCATCGAAGGCACCCACATCACCCACCACCCGGATTACAGCCCCGAAGACGACGACCCGCTGCAGGGCATCCGCTTCGTGCCCTCGCCCTCCCTTGACGCGTCCCTCCGAGACCTCGTCGAGCGCATCCTTCCCCTCGGCACGTACTACACCGCGATCACCGCGTTCATCGAGCAGCGCAGCGTGCTCGACTATGGGCTCGTCAACCACGCCTTGTGCGCGTCCATCCGCGGCATGCTGAAGGACTACCAAACACTCTTATCTCAGCTGGAGCACGCGTTCAATACATCGCCGCAGTTCTCGCTTCAGAAGCTCTGGTTCTACGTGCACCCGACCGTGCACACCCTCTCGCTCATCTACCACCTCATCCTCGAGCTCGGCGCCGCGGATAATGCGCCCCCGGACTACTCTTCCTCGGGCTCGTCAGAGGACTCGGCGGACGCTGAGCTCGCTGCCCGCGATGAGGCGCTCGGGATGGGTGGCGCGAAGCTGAAGGCAGTGTTGTCGGAAGCGGTCGCGGGAACTGGTGACGAGGATATACTGGTCAAGGGCGGCGAAGTGTTGAGCATATTGCACGACCGGATGCAAGCGATGAGCGGCGACCCGACTGCGACCGTCGTGTATGGAACACTCCTGAGGGATGCTGGGCGACCATACGTGACGATGCTTCGCGTATGGATCCGAACAGGACGTCTCGACGATCCGTACGAGGAGTTCCTGGTCAAGGAGAGCAGGTTCATCAACCGAGGGATACTCGAGATGGACTACACTGACGAATACTGGGAGCGTCGGTATACGGTGAGTACAATTAGTTCGCGTTGGGCGTCAAGAGATCTTGACTTCGCTTCAGCTTCGTGACGGGTCAACAGTATCTGGAGCGAAGCGTCAACATGCTGGTATACCTCCACCGCGACCAATGACAGGCCGGATGCCTGGCGGCGCGTGCATACCACCCGCACTCGACCGCTGGAAGCACAAGATTCTGCTCGCTGGAAAATACCTGAACGTCATTCGCGAGTGCGGCATCGAGATCACCCAGGATCCCGCACAAACCAACGAAGACGACCTCGCCATGGATGATGATCAGTACGTTCATCCATCCTCCGTACAAGTCATGTACTAACCTTAGCCCATAGACTATACGCCTTCCTCGACGCCGCCTACACCCACGCCAACCGCACCCTCCTCCAACTCCTCATCCGCGACCAAGCCCTCATCCCTCGCCTCCGCTCCCTCAAGCGCTTCTTCTTCCTCGCCCAGTCCACCTTCCTCACCCACCTCCTCGACCTCGCGCACACCGAGCTGCGCAAGTCGGCGAAGTCGGCGAGCATCGTCAAGTTGCAGAGCCTGCTCGACCTGGCGCTCAACACGGATATGCAGGGCGAGGACGCGGCGTATAGAGAGGATGTGCGCGTGACGATGGCGGGGAGCGGGTTATATGAGTGGCTGATCAAGGTGGTTAGCGTCAGTGGGGTAGGAGGGCTAGCAGGCGGTGGCGACGAGTATGAGGCGAATGGGCATCATATGGTGGACGACCATGGCGGCGGCAGTGCGAGGAAGGATAAGAAGGATGAGAAGCCGATGTTGGGTGAGTCTTTCAACGTATGACTGCGCTCCCTTGTTGATTGACTCTTACCTTCTCAGCCATCGACGCCCTTACCCTCGACTACACCGTCAAATTCCCGCTCTCCCTCGTCATCTCCCGCAAGACCATCCTCCGCTACCAGCTCCTCTTCCGCTTCCTCCTTCACCTCAAGCACGTCGAGCAGTCGCTCTCTGCGATGTGGATCGAGCAGAAGGCCGCGCCTTGGCGCCGCGCCGTGCCCTCGCACCCCGAGTTCGAGCGCTGGCGCTCGCGCGTGTTCCTTCTCCGCGCGCGCATGCTCTCGTTCGTGCAGCAGATCCTCGCGTTTGCGACGTTCGAGGTGCTCGAGCCCAACTGGCGGGAGCTCGAGCGCAAGCTGGAGAAGGTGCAGACGGTGGACCAGCTGTTGAGGGACCATGTGGACTTCTTGGATACGTGCTTAAAGGAGTGCATGTTGACGAGCTCGAAGTTGTTGAAGGTGAGTGGTGCGAGGTTGCGGACGAAGGGAAAGTACTGACGAAGCTGTCCGCAGGCGTATTCGAGGTTGTTAACGACGTGCTCGACGTTTGCGCTGTACTCAGCGTCGTTTTCGAAGTCCGTCAATCAGGCGATCGCGGCCGCCGATGCGAACGAGGATGACCCTGGGATGGCGAAGCGGCTGGATTTCTTGAACAAATTCGAGACTAATTTCAATCACTGGTACGTGCCTTCCTGCTTTAGTCGAGACGCTCGCTGACCTTTGGCGTAGGTTCAAGGTATTCCTGCAGCAGTCTCTCGACGCCGATAATTATGCTGATGCATCCTTCTCCAGATACATCTTGATTGTGTGCAATTCTACGCGTCCAGCGAAAATGTCTCCCTCCTTCCACTAGTCGTAAGGCTCAGCAGCATCAAGGCGTCAATGTAGCCACACTTGACCTCCGTACCTTGTCCTCGATGTGTCCTCACCTTCACGGGAATATACAACGTCCTTCGCCGGACCTACCATCAAGCCCTTGTCGCGCTGCGTATATATTTATCTGCTATCTCGCTTTGCCTCGAGTATATTGTGCTGCTGTATAATGAGTGAGCACATCGATATACCCTTACCGATGTTTCCTTCAAAAAGCATAGCCCAACGGCGACAGCACCATGATCAACATGCGTGCCGCAGAAAGAACTTCAGCAGGTTAATATATAAGGGTTAGAGGGGATCGTGTTTCGCCCGCGACAGCCACCATGGGTGGTACAAATACGCTTCCGAAACGTCGACCCCGCAATGATTCTACTTGAGCCTACAAAATTTCGACCGAAATGCGCCGTAACAGATCGAAGTCTATAACAATTGCGGCAACGGCAAGTGATATCGCCAGCAATGTTGTGCGCTAGATTCAGGTTAATTATGAGCATGCTCGTGGGAGAATGCAGTGAAGCTTACCCTCATCTGTGAAATACACTCGTGGGCCATTCCACTTCCGCTTCGTTCATTATTTGTGAACGACATCGATGTCAAAGCTCTTCGCGACCACCAGCTGCATGCAGTCTATGGCAATGGATAGACCGTTGGCAGGCGTAGGGCACCCGAGGTCGAAAGATGGTTCTTCGGTGGTGTCTGCCTCGATGTGGACCGTTGTGACAAGTGAGTAGAAGAAGTCAACCAGATTGGGATTCTGCACGATGACCAGGAGGCGGCACTCCCACGAAGACGTGTTGGAGGCACTCGACTTCACATTGTCGGCCCAGCCCCTCTCCTTCCCACGTTGCAGGTTCGTGAACGCATCTTTAAGGGCTCCCCACAGGTGATTCTCACTGCCTCTGATACCACCTTGAACATCGATGAGGAACTTGGTGGTCGTGTCTACCACGCCGTCGACAGTGCCCTTGCCGAGAGATACTCTGGAATTCTTGAACTTGTCGAAGGTGAGGACGCGGCAATCCACTGAGTCGACCGACTGCTTGAAGCTTGACCAATCGAAAGACCGGTCGTTGGCGGTGGTCTTGACGAACCGACCAGCGTACGATGCGACTTGCCGACTCGGAGGCAAGAGCCATGGTGGTTGCACTGGAGCCTTTTCGATATCTGCAAATATCGTCATTTTCCTATGGGCGGCGGATCGACGGGGCCACGGATTACCAGTGGGGGGCGAACACCGGGGGGGCCAGAAAAAGCCAGGGAGTACTAGTCTGCGTGCAGGTTAAAACAAGACTGAGACGGTAGTTGTCCCCGGATACGAACAATTGACCAGCAACAGACTCGTAACAGTCTTGAGCAGGCTGCCTTTGCATAGTCATGGCAGCGAGGGAGATGGGTGAGATGCACAAGAGCGGTCACACAGGACTTCATATACTCTTTCATCTGAAGGCTGTCGGCGATGCATGAGTCTGTTGGATGTCATTGCCTAGCAAGCTGTGCGGGAGATCAATGCACAGCTGAAGTATATGATCGTTAGGATGCATTGGCGTGCACATGTGACGCCGGTGTGACTTCACTACACATTGGCCCTTAAGCAGCTGCAATCATGATACCTCCTGTGCCACTGGGGCGGGTGTACGGCGTATCCACACCGCATGTCCCTACTGCAGTCTTGGGCTATGTCGGATGCTCTTCGACAGAGGTGTGTGATATGAACCCCGCTGCGTTTCTCCCTTTAATAAAACGGTGATACGGCTACTTTGCTGCCCCCTTGCTGAACAGCATAACATGTTTTGTACAGCCATGAGCTTAACATATACAACAGGTACTGTGCTGACCCGTTGGTATCGTACAGGACACATTCAGTAAGTGCATTGCATCGTTTACTAGGTTCTGTCATCCGCGATCTCGAGAGTAGCTGTAGGTGCTCGCCATCATCAATAAAGCCATTCAGCGAGGGACTATATGAGTGCGGCTTTCTTCTTGGAGGAGCAGTTCCTCAGTTTACACTTATCAGCATGTCCGACGTCCAGTGCGTATGGCTCGACACTATAACGGTCTAATTTGCTAATCGATTATTCGCAGATCCTCTAAGCGTCGGTGGCTACTTCAGAGCGCTTGATGGATGCCACGCTGACCGCATTTTGCAGACTTTGAACCGTTCGCCAAGCTTCCTGAGGCCCTCGTTCCCGCCAGCCTTCAGACCCTGAGCTATACCGGTCGGTTCGTCAAGTTCAATGGCGACTGCAAGACCTTCGACTGGTCCGGATTCAAACGCTCGGTCGACGCACTCCACGGCGGAAGCCTCACCCTACATAAGTACAAACGCACGACGATCATTCGCACCGACGCGACCGTCGACGTCATGGTCGACAAGATCGTCAAGTTTCTCCTCGAGGCCCTCGGAGTGGTCATCGACCCTCTCGAGCTTGCATCCGTCATCGAAGCGACCTTCCTTAATCTGAGGGACGCTCGAGAGAGGGGATGGGCCAACTTCAGCAAGTCGCACTCTGCTGGGAACACGTCTTGGGAGTACCGCGTCTTATTCTCTCTCCCCAACCCAGACCTCACCGATTTCTTCTATTCCCTCGTCACCACCATCCAGCTTGAAGCCAACATTCTCGAGGAAGAGGCTTGGTGGGGCCTTGTCGGCTCATCTTCTAAGAGCTTCTCTGCTACTATCGATGCGATGGAGCTCATCGTGAGGGAGGGTTTTCACCAATGATGATGTGAGCGTCGTATTCTCCACTTCCCTTTGTACATAGGTCTGACTTTGGTTCTAAGTCGATCGGCCACTCGGCCACTCGGCGCAACTACGAGATACGGATAATGTGCGCGTCAATCCCTAGAACAGATATGTGCAAATATTATGATACATCTGGACTGTACTACGGCAACAGCTTAGACTAAGTATCTACTGAAGTCTCGATGATTGCCAACAGAATCCCTTCTCACCTCATCGTGAACCGTGAACTCCTTCCATCTCTTCCTGCCTTACATAGATGCAACTCGTTCCCGTTGTATCGCCGACGAGTGTGGGGATCCACAGCGCGAGCGCGGCGCGCGCGACCGGACCCATACGGCGTCGCGGATTATGCGAAATGGCGAGCGCGACCTCTCGGTGGTAACATTCTGCGACTCATTCTCCAGAGTCTTAGATAGCGGAAGCAACGGCAGCAGCGTCGCGTCGCGTCGACCACTGTGCTGGCATGACTCAAAGCCATAGTTGACCAGGCTTGCCAGCAGTTGTCTGCGAAGGTCTGGTTCCGTCGCCTCGTTCAGGCCGCGGACAGTAATGATGCTCGCCTTCGCCAGTGCCTGAAAAGACTTGTCAGCGACCCGACCATATACGAGGATCATCGTACTTACATCCAGTGCGTCCACTGCCCAAACTTTCGGGCCATACTCCTCGCAACCGCGGCGGTTATACGCACTGGCGACGCAGAGGTCCTTCACGAGGACATTGTACAGTGCAGCGTGCTTTTCCGTCGGCACCTGTGCCACGAAGTGCAGGCTGAGTACGTCGCCAGCATCGCTAGTCTTCTCGAAGTGCTTGTGCCAGACAGTCGGGATGTACGAGTCACGGTTGATCTGCCAGCGGTACGCCGTACACCCGGAAGAGGGCTTTGGTGGTACGAGCAGCAGCGCGACGCGGAGGTCGTCCACTAGATAGTATGCGAGATAGAGGTTCCACGAAGTGGGTGCGGACTTCGGCGACATTGCGGGCGTCTATCGAGCTGGTTTCCTCGCGTCTTCGTCGGCGTCTGTCGAGTCTGCAGTCGCTCGTAGCTGGAGATGTGGTGGTTCTGAATAGACCTACGGTGCTTTCCATCTCGTTTTATACCTGCGTGTCAGGACCAATAGATAGATAGTCTTTTACAAGGGATGCCCGTTATGGACGTGGCCTCTGTCGTTGTCATGGTTAATCAATCGCAGATGTCCTTTGTAACTTGTCGTAGCTGCAAAAGCAAAGGTTGTCAAGTGTAGCCGAGCGAGTATGAAAACCTGGTCGCCGCCTCGCTGAGAACATGCGGACAGCGAGTGCCGGTGGGGCGCCTGAAAGAGATGAAAGAGCCGAGCGTCGGCAGTCGCCGAAGCTGCCGACCCAAGCGCCCACGTGTTATTTCTGCTTTTATGGCCGTTCCTGTCGACAAACAAGTTCTCCTTCGCGCTCTATTATAGACCGCAAGTCACTGCTTGGGTCCAACAACCTTTTCGCGAGACCAATTTCACTGAAGACAGGTTCGGCCCACTTCCATTCTGTGCGTACTCCCGACTTCTGTTAAGCCCTGATCGTCAAGGGCATTCGCACCATCCAGCCCGCCTCGTCAACGGCGTCGATCTTGCGCAGTGGAAGTGGCGTATCCGGTCAGACATTGCTTCAAATAAGTTACTATTGCTAGCATGTAGGGATTAGTAGACATTGTACTTCCGTATGGTACATTTGCAACAGAACTTCGTCTTGAGTCTACTGGGGGAGACGGCGCTTGGGAAAGCGACGACGCCTGAATCATTGGTTTCGCTGAGATCATGAGTCTGAGCCTCATGGCCGACGATCGGGACTGCACGAACGACGAGGATGGCTCAAGGAGTCCTGTCGGCATCGATCTTCTGCACACGCCCATCGTTCCACTTAACGGTGACCGTTCCGTCCTGTATCGGACAGTCAGTGAGTCAACGAGCCCATTTGCACGTTCGACATGCTACGCACCTCATTCCCAAAGTAGCACGCCCGCGCCATCTTGCAGAAGAGGCCGACCTCGACGACGCCGGTAATGAGTTTGATTTCATGCAGGAGCTGGAAGCGATTGTCAGTCACGGTACGGCACACTTCGAGCCCCATGGACAGTCTGCAACGCAATCACGAAACCCTTACCTTCGCTGGATCTTCAAGCTTTTCAGGCGGGAAAGGCGCGTCGATGATGAACATGCCATTATCGGAGACCACCGGGCCGGCTGGAAAGCACGAAATCAGCTTTCACCCCTACCACCTAACGCCGTCTACGACTCACCCTTCGCCACTGCCATCCGGAGCTTCGCGTCCGGCGAGCCCATGTGGTGTAGTCGGCTTAGTACCTGAAGGTAGGCGAAGGGCACTACCTCGATTGGTACGCCTGGCTTGAACTGGGAAGGGTTTAGCGCGAGCTCGACGAACGTTGGTCGGCACACAGCTGGACTAAGCGGAGTGGCTATCGGCGTTCGTTACATACATTTGTGCCGAGTACGTCCGAGTTCTTGCGGTGGTCGGCGACGACGACCCATGTCTTGGCGGCTTCAGCGAGGACCTTCTCGCGCAGCTGGCATGCACCGCCGCCCTTGATGCAGTTGAGGCCGCGCTCGATGCTGTCGACCTAGAGCCAATCATCCGTCAGTCACTTGTCCGCACACAATACGGTAGGGCATCCCGCCACACAGCCCGTCAACACACTAGCGCGGTCCGCCTGCGCACCAGCGCACCCGCTGACGACTCACGAACCAGCTATCCCCGACTCACCTCATCCGCGCCGTCAATCGTCACGTCGATATCCCCGAACTGCTCCACGTCGCCGAGGTTCAGCTTCGAGTTCAGGATGAGCGCCTTGCTCTGAAAGCCCGTCGGCACGAAGATGCGGTCCCGGTTTGCGTCCGCGCCCTGTGCTACGATGCGTTCGACGACGTAGGGGACGGTGGACCCGGAGCCAATGCCGATGATCTGGGGATGCGTGTAAGCATAGTGGGCGGGGTGGAATAGGTAGAGATGCGCGAGGTTTGAGGGGATGCGCGAGGGAGGCGGGGATATCGGCAGAGCGGGCATGGGACGGGCAAGTGGGGAAGGGGCACAAGCTATGACGACATGACATGCTGGTGAATGAGACGATCGCGGGGAAGGCGCGGAGAGGGCTGGAATGATCGACACGCACCTTCATGTTCGGGGTGACGAACTCGTCGACGGCGCTGTGCGCGGCGAGCTGCTTGGAGCGCTCGATCGCGGAGAGGACGGGGGGCTGAGCTGGGAGGACAAGGACGGGGTCGGGCTCATGATGACCTGCGGGAGAGATCTTAGCAAGGGTAAGGAAGGGTAAGCAGGGCACACACCTGCATGAGGTGCTGGCCTGGGTAGCGCAGTGACGGTGATCGTAGAGGTGGTAGACATGGTTCAGGGCGGTATACGGATGATGAGCGCGAAGAAGATGCGCCCACAGCAAGACGGGCGGGGTTCGTGCAGTTCGTGTGTCGACGCCAGGACGTGCGTCAATGCGTAGAAGTGGAGGGGGAATAGGAGGGGAAGGTGAGTTAGATGAGTTGAGAGATGAGGGAACGATGAGAAGGCGGCGGAATAATATTTGTACGGTCGGCGGTATGCATCGGCGTTACGCGGCGCGTGGGGCCGAACGACAGACGGGGTGACGGCAAGGTGTTCGAGGAGCAATACAAGGATGGCAGCAAGCCCGTCAGCGGTCGCGCGTCGCGAGCGGGTGACAACACACGTACGAGGGCATCGGGACCGGGCTGCGCGGCAGCTTCTGGATGAAGCCCTGGGAGGCGTAGAGCGACATGCTGGTGTGTATGTGCTGGCGGTGCGTGGGGGGTGTTGTTGTGAGGGGATTGAGGAAGTAGGCAAGAGGGTGGGGACGGCCCGGAGGAATGCGGTGGCTGATTCTTGTTGGCGTGAGATGTCTGATCGGGAGAGAGACAGCGCGTCGGGCGCAAGTGACGGGACTCTGAGCGATAGCCACTGTCGACTGGTGATGAAGGGAGATGAGGGGGAGGTACCAGGACCTATATAATCCCGCTATTGCTGGTATTTGTCGAGGGGATGCCCGGGGGACCTATACCCAACGAGTTGAACAGAGTTACCAAGGCTGGGAACGAAGGGGAGCGTACAGTAGTCGGTAGACAAACCAAGAGCGAGTGCTTGCGTCAAGAGTCTGCCGTGGTTGCCTCTGAAGATCTTCTGATGATTGGTCTGGTGTGAAGCAAGTGCATGACGCTCTGTAAGCGCCGGTCCGCTAATGGCGCACGTGGGTGTTGAGATGACTCACCAACTTCTGACCGACCGGTAACCATCCACATAGCCAGTCCGCTTCACTTACTCACCTTAGGAATAGACCTTACAGGACCGTTACTTCTCATCAGCACAGTATCGCCCTTCTCAATGGGACGCTCGACCTTGCCCGATTCCGAGGGCCGATAAGATGATGTCGTCAAATGAATGGCACATAGGTGTGCCTGCTTCTATGAAGAAAAGCGTGTATACTCATATGAGTTCAAGGGCCAGAGGAGACGGCCTCTAAGCTATAAGGAACACCCAATCGTCGCGACAGAGCTCGGAAATGAACTGTGACGAAGGCGTGACACTACTAGTCACGTGCGTGTTTGCACATGGCCGAATCGGACCGCGTTCTCGCGGTCGCTGCAGACAACGACGGCGACGACAGCGTCGGCGAACTCAGTGGTCATCTTCTCGTTATTCCCTCGTTCCCGCCACAACCCTCTTTCCCTTGACACGCTCTTGCTTGCTCTCCTTCTGCACACTATGTCCACCATGCAGCACACCCCGCGGGAGTACCCCAATGCGAAGCCCAACAGGACCTGCCAGCCGCCGCAGACGCGGTCGAGGATCAGCATGATGCTATGGAGGTGGAAGATATGGGTAGAGGGGACGCTCATCTTCTCTATGCTTGAGCCTTGGGAGAAGATTCTCATTAGTGCGTATCTTACTTCTCCGCTCAACACTGCGCTCTCTTTCCGCACACCTCGACCTCCTTCTTCCGACCAGGCCTCCGACTGTTGCTGCATCACCACATATACACCCCTCCACTTCACCCATCATTACGAATCCCACTCGCCTAGTGCGCACCCTCCCGACACTTTCCCGCCTACCCACTCGATCGTACTAACGCGCCCACCCACAGCCTCGATCTTCCTCGTCCTCTTCAGCCTCATCTTCACCGCCATCTTCAAGTACCTCCCGCAACACGTCCTCGTCATGCACCGGCGCGCCGTGTACTACATCTGGGGCGAGGGCAATGCAGAGGGCAACGCCTTCAAGGAGTGGTCGGGCGCGGCGAGCACCGCGGCGTTTGGGTCGCATATCGCGACGGAGTTGTGAGGGGGGCGCGGTTGGAGGAACGGAGGATCTATAGAGGAGCGATAACCGTGTGGAGTATCCGCAGGAGCCCTAAGGGCCGCTTTGGCGTGTTATAGATTGGTGAGTTGTGTTTGCGCAGTGGATGGGAAGGCGTACTGACCACGCGGTTGATAGGATTTCATTATGTGCTCTAGTGTATAGTTCGCGGTCTTAATCTCATCTATGTGACCGACTCCTTCTGTGCCAAAGTTGCCTCTCGGGCTATGCGTCCAACCGATATCGTCAACCGCCCTTGTCGCGCGGCCACCTCGACCTTGGACCTTTGACGTCTTCACGTCTTCCGGCCTTGGCTTCAGGACACGGGGAACTCTCAGCGGCCTTGTCTAGATGACCTCGAGGGCAAGACGTGCTTCGTGCTATTCGCACCTGCGATTTCTGCGACAAGGCGCCCTTACTCAACGCAGGTACTGGTCCGCTGCTGCTTCGCAATCCTACGACGGTCGTTCTTAGATGACCGGTGAGTGAATGGCTTCTGCTATCGGATGATACCCATGACGCCCGGATACCTAATGCGGCAGACGGCAGACGGTCTATTGCAGCTCTACGGCTCTCCGGTCTCTTGCACTGCCCTCCCTCGTCAACACCACGTTTTGTTCGGAGGAATGTTGGCTTTTTCCACGCAATGCGTCATGGTACTCGAAAGTACACCTGCTGTGCAGAGGGTGTCTGAAATCCGCGCCACCATTTGGCGTATTTGTTCGCCTGGAGTTGCGGGACTGCGCAGCCTCTCTGGCAGGAATCGGCGTCGGGAACGGGTCAGGATCTCCATTTGAGAGCCTCGCGGGATGCGCTGGCATTGCAACGGTGCGGCATGTGTTTAGGGCATCTTCATGCCCGACTATCGCCACGCTTGCTATACCGGGCTCGAAGACGATACGAAGAGGACGCCGTGGCTTCGATGGGTCCATGGAGGCACGATGGTGGATGCAAGGACGGTCGTTGGTGGAAAGTGCCGTGCATACAGACATCAGCTGCTGCATATGTTGTCGATGGGCCATCCAGCGCTGCTCTCGAACGTTCGCATGAAGCTCGGGTGGAGCGAGGCAGGAGAGCGCAGATGAACGCGGCCTTCCGGATGGAGCTGTACCCTGTTTGGCTCTGTTGACTGATGGCCGGGATTCGCCATGGTCTGTGCGTCAAATAAATGGATCGCGCCCCGGCGACATATAACCACGTTCCCCCTCCTTCCCCCCTCATGTTCGTTCAAAGAAGTATATCAGTGCTAGTGCTCTGTGTTCCCTAGCACGTCTTGCGCTCGTCGCTGGCGGGGCGCGCTTAGCGCAGCGCCTGGCGTCGTTGGTTACTCTACAAATATGGTGCGTCTTCCGAAAGTTCCCTGCGCATATGACTGATCGCCGCGATCGCGCTCCCAGGTCCTCGTTAACAACATAAAATATGCCTGGTGAGCATCGCGTCCCCCATCGCCGCTGCACGATGACTGACCGATCGCCGCAGTGGAACCTGCATCAAGGGTCACCGATCCTCAACCTGCAAGCACTCTGATCGCCCGCTGTTCGAAATCAAGAGAAAGGGAAGGCCCGTTACGCAGTGCGAGCACTGCCGGGAGCTGCGGAAGACGAAGCAAGTGCACGTGAAGTGCGTGTGCGAGAAGGAAGGCGAAGTCGGCTGCGCGAAGACTGGTGAGCCTCGCTACTTCCCGGGATCGGACGGTGGGCTCATCCACAAGACGACGTCTCGATCGCAGGTTTGTCCAAGGCCCTGGAGCAACCCGCGTTTCCCAACGGCTTGCCGGAAGCGTTGGGTGCGTCGGCTACTCTCGGGGTCGCGGCGGACAGGACTTCGGCGGAGCCAGAACATAGAGGTGCATCCCCCGATCCTTGACGCTCCTTCTGCCTTGCTGATCCCCACGCAGAAGAAGTCAAAAGCAGCTGCAAATCCGGCTCACAGTGCGACTGTTGCGTTCCGCGCGCGCCGAAGGCGAAGGTCAAGGTACCGAAGCCCCTGCGCTCGTCGTCCGTCAAACCTGCGCTGGCCATCAAAGCATCACCTAGCCCCCAACACCCCGAATTCCCCTTATTTCTATCCGACTCCCTCGCGCTAGAGCAGGAGATGCTCGTCGCCGATCCCTCCGTTCTGCACCCAGCGCATGACCCGTCGATCCCCCACGCGGCGCGTGTTCGTACCCACCCCAACGAGTACAGCCCGTATGGCAGGGCGTACGATCAGCACGCTCATTACCACGGACACTCGTCGCCGATCGACAGGCCGTCGTCTGAGCATCGCGAGCGGCACCTATCTTCACAGCCTACCAACATAATATCTAGCCCCTCCCTACCGGACGACTTTGCCACTTGGTTCTCCGAGCCCTCGCCGTTCTGCCAGGTTTCGGATGGCTACAATGGCAATCGCCTGCTGGAAATGTCCGCCAACAATGGCAGCGCGGAGAGCTTCGGCTCTGCCTCCGTACATTCGGCGTACGATTCGGTGTCCGACTTTAGCAGCCACGTCGACATCGACATGAACGCTCGCATCGTCGCCAACGAGTGGATCGGCCACGCACCGGCGGAACCACCAAATAGCGCATACCCTCCTACGCTTCCTCGCATCGAAGTCCCCTCGTTCACCTCGGAGGACCGTGTATTCTGGGATAGCGCGGACGTCGCGGGCACGCGGTCGGCACCCCCTCTGTCCCTCTGCATGGACTTCGACGGGCTCGGCTGCGCCTGCCCACCGGGCGCCTGCCGCTGCGGCGCGGTTGAGTGCTGGACGGACTCGATGTCGTCGCTTTCGGACCCCATGTCGTCCATGCCGTCTCTGCCTGAGTCTATGTCGGAGATGGCGTACTCGGACGGCATGCCCTCTATGCCGCAGGACTCGATGCCTCCCATGCCGTCGGACCCGATGTACCACCCCCACCTATCCGCTGTGCCCGACCTAATGCGCAGCCGGTCGTCGTCGAGCTCCTCGTCGTCGGGCGCAAGCTCGGTGCAGAGCTTTCGGGACGCGTTCGGCGTTGGGGGTAACCGCAACGCTGTCGACGCGGGCAGCCATAGCGCGCTCGACGTGGGCGGCCAGAATGTCCTCGACATCGGGGACTCCCGCAGCGCCTTCGTCGACGGTGGATGGGCCTCCGCGCTCGCCGGCTGCGGGGAGGACTTCGCTGCAGGGCGCCCAATAGACGCGTTCTGGTGAGGGGGAGGGTGCGAGCCCATATCTCCTCGGGGGGCGGCGAAGGTGCAGGTCAGGCGTTGGAGGTGTGTCGTGGGTGTGACAGTCAAGGGCTGCCCGACCGCGATGCACATCCATACGACAAGAAGACGCAGAGAAGCATAATAAACGACGAACGGTTCCCGGCACGACTATGTATTCACATACGTGTATCTTCTCCTATATTTTCTGTACCCTAAGCGGTGCGGTCTTATACCTGCTTGCAATGCAATCTATTCGCTTTTAGATCTACTTCTTAGAGGTCTCTAACCACCTTATGTGCCTACCCTCATGAGTTTATTCGTACAATGGGGGCGGCAATGTTGTGCATTGTTTGTCTCTGAGGGCGTGCATGACCCGCCTTCCCGTTTGGGAAATTGTTGTCTTTTGAAGCGAACGTCCGTGGACTGGGGCACCATGCCTGTGCATCGCCGGCCGGAATTATTCCAGAAAACCAGGAGGTTATCTTGGATTGAAAGTATTCTTTGTTCTCTGCGAAGGCTGCATCCTTTAAATCCGGACATGCACAAAAGAACCAGGTTGCCCACCAAGTAGCCACGCATCGTCTTGCGCGAGGGAAAGTGGTAAAGGAGAGAATAGCTGGGAATCGGTAGGTAGGTGAGTCACCTTGAGCTCTGACCCGCGGTGTGCTGACCACCTCCATATTTGACGCGCAGACGCGACGCGTTGAATTGCAACAACAAAACGTCGGTCTTGGCACTCCATTCGATCTCCACTGCGGAATTGCTTTGTCGATTGCGATCCTTTCAATCTATCTCCGACTGTCCTTTCAGTCGTCGCCAGCTCCGATCGCGCCTTGGTCCCAGATGGTCGGGTCGCCTGTTAACCCCGCGCAATGGGAGATCACAAGA